>JAQFZA010000044.1:0-102296 GCA_034695115.1 Desoria olivacea | reverse complement strand
GCGTGATAATAAAAAATCTGTCTTTCCCTTTGAAAGGAAACCTGATTTGGTGTTTTGCCTGACTGGTTGACAGTGTCCCTTCTGGAAGAGAGGTGAAACGGACTCGGGCTCGGGTGAGGAAAACGAAATGTTCGTTGTAGCGAATGAGCACTTTTGTCTGCATCGTCTGGAATGTCTTGTCTTAACCAACGCTGCATGACAAAATATTTGAATGGAAGAGAATCATTGAGACAGTAAGTGCTGGAGTCCCAACGGGCTAGTAGGTACATATAATAGGTTTCGATAAAGGACCTCTGCAAGGAAAAACATATTTCTACCCATCGTTTCCACAAATCTGTTCAGTCAACACTAATTTGGATTTCTTTACATCAATCTGTCCTCAACCTGATATTAAACAGTTGAGTCTATGATATGATGACCCAGGAACTCAACCAATAAACTCTGTCAAGCTATTTCGAAAGCTAAAATTAATTCCTTGGTCTACAGGGGCAGACACAAACTTTCGAATTCAATTCACGCTTCAGCCCACAAAGCATCAAGCGATCGACGGAAGTGACAGTTTTTCTTCGTTCAGGATTCCGAGTACTTTGTCAACTTTCAATTATAAAAGGACTCATGAATTTGGAAACCTTGAGCTATAACCTATTCCTAAATGTAAAGTAGCGGTTTTTAACATAAAAACTCCTTACAAGGGTATCAATGTATCATCGTATCAAATCATACAGCTCTGTTTTTATTCTGTTAGCATAGGTGATAGCAATATACTGTAGAATATGCTGTACTGAATTAATTAGAATCCAGATCTACTTTCCAGCCTGGGTCCTACCCAGTGGGTAACTATAGAGGGCATAAATAATCCTACTCGGATGTCGGATGGACAGCAACTCAGTAACATTATGGTTCCGCACTTGGGGGATTGTCGGTATTACATCCTGCTCAAAGCTACATGAGCATACTCCGAACGTAGTTGAAAAATGCAAATGTAATGCAGGCACTATCGTCAATAATTAATGGGTATTGACTGTGTTTTGACAAGTAGGAATTACGCACGTTTTCAATATTAGCCAAAACGTGTTTATAAAGCTTCACTTATATACTCTGTACATTTTAGTTCACCATCCATGCAATTCCAAAATGCAAAAACTTCCGAGTACGATATATCTCAAGTAGTTAATCTTTCAGTGTTTAGTCACATAAATATTAGCCCCTACACTCTGCTTACAACTTATCTATTTCATTGCTTTTCAACCATCGTATGTACTCGTATGAGTAAAATTACAATAAGACCTACAAATGGTTTTAACCTATTCGGGTTACTATTAATTATTCGGCTGGTCCCATCGCCTAGCTGTGTCTTGGTGGATGTCAAATCCTGCACGCTCTATTTATATCGTATATCCTAAGGGCCAAGAGGACCTTTATAAAATATTTCTAGATTGTAAAGAACGGCTCCCCTGAAGTCTGAAACGACGAGAAAAGGATGTTAAATATTGACATGACTTCCATTCCATCATGCATTCCACAATTTTACGTAATACAATTTTACAAAGAGCTAACAAGATGCAGTTTGGTTCTTAGAGTGTACAATATATAAATATCTAGAGGCGACAACTCTAACCTAAAATCTCGAAAATCATCAAAAAAGTGATTCCAGGGACAATGTTATTGGGGGTGCAATTGACCATGAAAACAGTTTTTTTAGAAGTTTAATTCGTTATTAAGTCATTGATCTCCCATGGTTACAGTTTTGAATTGGGTAAACTCATTTTAACATAGGGCTTAATTATTGCGGAAACAGAATTTAGTATAGGGCTTAGTTATTGGGTGAATTCAATTTCAGCACGGCATTTACTTAATATAAGTTATTGTCGTTTGAGGTTCCACGCAATTTTTAGCTTCAAAAATTGGTTTCCATGTTCATTGCACCCCCAACAAAAAAGGTCGCTGGAATTATTATTTATTTTTTTTGAAATAGTGTCGCCTCTAGTTATTTATGTGTTGTGTAGTCTAAGATTGGGTTCGGACTCTGCTTTCTTGGTCTATTATGAGAGTCCAAGTTTTCAAAAAATAATCAGCTATTCAATTTTACCAATTCTTTCCTAAATTCTATTTTTTATGGTAAAGAGTAAGAGAATGGAAAGGTTGAATCGTTGCATGAATTATTTTAGAAGGGATGTTTTAAAAAATGGATGACCTCACAATGACTAGCTCAATGCAGGACTTTGTGTGATTAGCCCAGCATAACCTTAGCAATGACTAAGGCGTAGTCAATTAGTCTGCTGCATCAAAAACGTCTCAAAGGTGTGGCTTTCTTTTTGTCGTCTGGTGAGGTGATTGAAAGATTTATAAGTTTGAACGGAGTCATCATTTATTTTCAATAGAGTTCAAGGATTCATCAGAAGCCAGTCAAGTCGTTCTAGACGGCTTTGCTTAGGCTTAAGATTGAAGATTATTAATTTATCAAGTTTCGGATTATTCCATTCTAATTCTAATTCAAGACTGCAACTGAATGTACTTATTACATATGGACAAGCCATAGTAAAAAGAAAAAAGATGAAGTCTCTGAGGACTTTGTTCTTGTATTCTTTAGTAATCTACTTGGTAAAATTAACTAAACGGCAATGTTAGTATTGTAACAATTGAACCTACAAATCCAGGTTATACTCTAATAATTTCTAGATTAATGGAACCAGAATTAAACAATTGTTAATGTTTGACTATTTGCTATCGAAATACAATCAACAATATTAGTCAAACCAAATACGAACGATGTTGAGACTGAGACTACTGAGACATGGGAAAGCTGAGAAATGAGGAAAATGAGATTGTTTATTGCAAAGTTTGCAAAACTGATAGCATCAAAGATTTGCATTCCCTTAAAGCATACGCTTAATTGGATCCATCAAACATATTCCAAATTTAAGGTGGAGCACAAGATGAATTTCTAGTCCTTGTTCAAACCATTTCACCTGTAGCATTGACAATGCCTTTGTCCATTCCATCGGTTGGAAGATTAGGAAACGGTAAGTTAGAGAGGGGCTTTATTATACAAGATTTTCACGGTTTATTTGTTATTTTGAGTCTTGTTGAATCCTTGATCGCCAGCGCTAGTTTGCTAACGAATATTTGGAATTTAAAACGCGGACATGATGACGCGGAGGCTAGATCATAACCATGTAATTCTATTCGAGATCAGCGATTACCTGACGCATGGCAGATCTAGCTCTAAAGGACAAATGCAGTGGGGTATGGACTCATCAAGACCCGACAGCTCTCGGGACTGCAACAAGAAGTTGGAACGCTGAAAGTTTGTATCCGTTTCAGTTTACAAAGCCTGAAGTGAGCCCCGCTCTGGCAAATGAATCTTTAAAGACTATCTACCGAAGCCAATTCAAGACAAATCTTAAAAAATTTAAACGAAGATGAAAGAAAGTTAGTCAGTATGCAAAATTAATTTCTTAGGACAGTTACTTAGTTGGTGTGTCGTGTGTCGAAAACTGTTGAGTGGGAGTTAAGGGGTGTGGGTTTGGGTTACCAGCAAACCTTATGAATAAATCTGACCTCAGGGTCAGATTTTAGATGTCAAGCTTGCAAGCCCAAACTTACCGTTTTTAGATTTAATGTTCCAACCTGGTACACCTTGAAGTAAACAAAAGTAAAAATGAGTTAAGCCGTTTTTTATTTAGCATATGACAATTTACTCAAACTGAATAATTGTATTCGACGATTCTCATTCCCCACACCTTATCTCCTAGAGTGTGTTAAGAGGGCTGAGAGATGCTTATATAGGTTATTTAATGGGGGGAATAAAAACAAATAGCCTCATTTCAGAATCGTTGGCATCTTTTATATCCCTAGTTATCAACATCAAGGAATAATGAGGAACTTCTAAATGTCTTCGGCATTTTCATCTTTCCAAGACACCGGTAAGAAACCTGCAAAAATATCAAAAACCGATGAACTCCAATGGTATTTTTAGGTTCCTCTGACATGCAATTGATACTTGTTAGGCATAGTAATATTAATATAACTAATCAGGGAATACATAATGCATGCTAAAGATGAAATAAATATGTTTACCCCTCCCCCATCCAAATTGGCCAAAAGCATCCGTAGCGCTGAGGGGCTCAGGAATTTCAATCCTTTGGAAAACGAGTGTCCTATCTGTTAGTTAGTAGCCTTAAAGTTTTGCTTAGCGGAAAAAGACTAGCATCCGGCTGTAACTATTAGCTCAATTACATAGTCAATCACTATAGGCGTCCAATGCTGTACTATGTACTAAATAATATAATAAGAGTAATACTCAGGCAGGTCAAACGTAATTGCCTATGTTCTCGTATGTAGGTACATACTGGATTTTAGAAGCTACTTCAGACTTCAGAGTTATGAACGAGTACATATGAATAGAAGTCTTCAATATATTATCATGAGAAATTCTGAGGAAAAGAGCTGCTTTTGAATTCAGAATATTTACTTAAACCCACAGCATTTTTATAGGAATACTTGAAAGATAAATGAGGAAAAACCATGAAGCTTTGACTTAGAGTGACAAGAAAACTAATGGAGAACATGATACAAGATTCCTCATCTGCTGTAAAGTCCCCTGTAAGAAATAAATTTACAATGACATTCGAGACTTATTAGAATTTAAAGGTTTGGAGCCTGTCATTGAAATGTTATGATCCCTTCATCTAAAATAAAATTAGACGATCTTGCGGAGAAGATGTAGGCAATCAAGAATAGTTTAAGACTAACCTACTAATAGTAAGAAGGGAACTTGTAACTTGTAACTTACCTACGTGTTTTCTGAATATGAGTCAGGGCAATTTCATTCATTCATGATTAAAGAATAGAAAGATTGAATGAAAATTACAAGCTTGTTCTTGTGCGTACTTTTTGACAGATAAGGTTATACTAAAAACTGCCTATTCACTAGTATGTGTTGAGTGATGTGTATCTGTGAGTGTGTGTGCAATGAATACAATAAATGCAAACAGATTCAACTTCCAATTATGGAAGTCATAGCATCGGATCGGATTGGTGTTGTCTTGTCGTGCACTACACAATAAACTCTTTCTTTTATAGCATTTTTCCAAGTTTGACAAGATTTTGGGGAGCGGAAACACAGCCTTGCTAACTATGAAGTAACAAGTAGGTTCTTGTAAGCTTTGTGTGATCAGTGAGACGCAGCTGGCCGTCGTTTGATGACTTGCAACATTTGGTAATGTCTTGTGTAGGAGGATGGTGGATTATAAAAGAAGGATTTTGATATGCAATGTAATGATTCAGAGGCTCTTGGCTGGTGTAATGTAACAACAATGCCTTTATGACCCTTGCAGAATAAATTGCATCTGATACAAACGATAAGTATCAAGCGAGTCTGTTTAACACCCTTTCGTCTCGTAGCAATCAGCCATCGCTGTGCCTTGAAGCAGGAGGAGTTGACTTGGTCCTTGTACATAATCAATCCCATCACCTTTTCCATGTCCGTAGATCAAGCATTTCTGAAAATCTCGACATCTTCTATAACTCTATGATATTATAATTTAATTTGCTGGGCTTCCTTCAGAAATGACAGGGCCGGGGTAGTTCCTACTTGGATGGCGCAGAATTCTTCAGTTTCTAATACTTCGGGGTCCACGTGTATTTCAATCTATTTAGTCGTCAGCTTGATAGCCTCTGTATATAGTTTTCGGAATGTTGCGCATACCAAGTCATTTTCACAGCCATGGGATGATGAGTCTTTTCGGCTTTCCGCTTGTTTGTTTCCTGCAAGGAATTCTAGATATGTGGCCTTTCAAGTTTCAACCACAATCAGATCGGGTATTTTGGCTTAGCTATCTAATTACTATGTGCTACTAGGGTAGGTAGGGATTACTTATATTATCTGGGCTATTCTATCTATTAGGATGGAAGCCTATTTTATTATTTCAGTTGAACATATATATCAGGTGGAGGAGGTCGCTGGGAGTGGATTTATTATGATTGAGAGTTCTTGATGTTGCGAAATAAGTATTTCGAAGGCATAGGTATCCTAGAGAATATAATGTATGTGGATAGTCCGGCATATTGTGACCGTGGACACCTTCCGTCCTATGATCTCTGAGCTGAGTCTGTGTGGGGGAAAGTCATGACTTGAGCTCATTGTCAGATGCAGCATAATGAATGAATTGAGTCGAGTGCACGTTCTTCTTTCCCTTATTTGGAATAAAATCAAAAACTGATAAAGATTATAGAGAATGGATGGAGATTGTAGTAAATTGAAAATTGAACATGCCATATCATATCAGATGAGATCACGACTGGACTACTATCAGTGGGAGACTAGTTTTTCTACTTTGTTTTTTTATGATTATCGTCCAAAGAAAATATTAAGTCTCGGCTTGTTGGATGCTACTAGCTCGGAGTCGATGGAGAGACTATTATGTAATTAATTATTCCAGGGTACTTGGGTTATTAAATGGAGACATAATGTGATTCCTGAGGAGTGGAAAGGCTACATGGATGATTTAGAGGCTCAGAATGGCTGGAGCGTTGCTGGCCTTTCAAAGATCCAATTAAGTTAACTACTGTGGGTGGAGATAGATCTTGTTATTAAATTAATGTGTTGTTGAAGACGGGAGATTCATGGACGAGTACCTTAATGCTTCTCAATTAAATATACGAAGAGCGTTCTCATGGGGGGCTCAGACGCTCAGAACAGAAGGAGTCGGGAAATAGTTGTGACCATCGGACCGAGAGGTTTGTAAGCCAACCAAGGGACAAGAAGGCTAGAGATAAATTAATCATTGGCCCAAATGCGACAATTGAAAATAGATTGTCAGAGGATTGTCACGGAGTTGAAGCATTTAATTCTATGATGGCATTTACATTAAAAGGATGGATTGACTAAGAGTATCAAGGCATGCAAAGTAGAACAGAATCACGATTATATAAATGAAAGGGTATTACCTAGCTTTGTATATATATGTACATTATTATGCTTTGACGTACATAACTACATGTGCATAGTGTGTCCAAGCGTTGGGCCTTAAGCTGGGCTGACGATATGGCGATAAACAAGTAAATGTAGATTGGAGGTTTGTATAGCCGATTAGACTAGGCAGAACTGGAGGATTAATGACATTAATGAGCAGAGCCTATTGTTGCATAAGTTGGTGGTATATGGTGATTTCTGTGAGAGGATGCAGGCAGGAGTGACAATGGCAGAGAATTGCTAGAGATGGATGTAATTCGATAAAAAGAAGTGTCCCATACGGTGATGGTACATGATATTAAGGAGTAGCTCAGTTGGGTGCTTGCCAGATATCATTTAATATGGGAGACAGTAAGCAAACGACGTGAATGAATATCCATCTAGCCTAGCCTAGAAGTCCAAGATTTGGTAGTGGTTCCTTCATGGTCTCTTGATGCTATAGGTGAATGGTTTGCATATGTAGCATAATATTATAATGCTCCACGAGTTAGTTGGGATTATTGAGTCATATCATCATCATCATCATCATCAAAGGAGACAAGCAGTCTCGTAAGATAACCCCTATGCAACACTCTCCTCCCAGACTGTTGGCTGTCCATTTAATCTTGTGAGGCTGCAGATGCACTCTCGCTTTGTCGTTTTACATATCTCAATCAGCCAAGGCACCAGCAGAGAGTTAGTTAGCTAACTCTCTTTCTCCATATGAGTTCTCTCTCAACTGTTCCGGAATAGTGCAGCTTCCGAGTGACACACAACCTTTCACCCTGTCAAAGTGATCGGTCAGTGATTTATATACTTGGAGCCAGTGTGATTGTGGTTGTGTCAACTGAGTCAGCATGAAACCATCATTAATGTCGTGGTCAACCATGATGGTCAGTGCGCCACTAGGACTCTCTCTCATGCTCTTTCTCACCGCACAAGTCCATTCCAGTAACAGCCAGTCCTGTGTCGCCGACCGACTTACCGTCTACCGGGTCATTATGCACACTTATTGGTCTCGGACTGAATTCCCCAAGCACTTTCCCCTTTTTCGTCCAGCGGCCCAGTTTTCAAAACTCATTGGTAAGCTTCATTTTCTGCTACAATAGTTAGTTAATCTTCTAGCCTGTTCATGAACAGGTATTTATGGGAACACGAACAGACAACCCATTTCTCACTTTGAAGTTGACTAGGGCCAGAGACCTTTTGATCAAAATGTAATCAGGTAAACCAATTCTGAACTCAACCAAAGGGACTCAATAAATGCTTCTTTAATGAATCCGACGGGGGACTATCATTTGCATGTAAAGCAAACACAGTACCGGAACGGGACTTGCCTCGGATTTTCATTTTCACATTCAATCACTCAATTTTGGATACACCGGTTATAAAATGTACACAATGCTAAGATCTGGGCAAACTAATTTAGAAGTCCTGGGGATTTTAATGGTCAACGTATTTGGCACTTGAGCCATTTTTTGGAAGCTATGTACCAAACTCTGCTTTTCTAACGTCTAATTTTACGAACACTATTCAGTTTCGATGATCAATAATTGAAACAAGCCTTCGAGAAGCCGTAATTTTCTGCAATTATGTTTATTTACTGCCTAACGTGTCAGATACAAGAACGTAGTTTGCTCGTTTCAAACAACATACTAGCTAGAGGGTATTAATTTCAAAATCGAAATTCATTTTCTATTTAGGGGTCTGGTTTAGTAGGGATTTTAGAGTGAATTTAAACTGCGTACAACGTATTTTTTTATATGCATGCAAATATTTGCAAGTGTGTGTGGAAATTCCTAATCGTTCTAATTTCTATCACCTTCACCTCTATATAGTTTCATGTGAAAAGATTTGGGTGCAATCTCAAAGAAAGGGGTTGAGAAAAAACATTAAATACAAACTAGCAAGTTTAAACAAATAAAAGGGTGTATCTGCAGATTTCTGTATACTAACCATTTAAAGTGAAGACGTCTAGGTTTAGATAAGATTGATGAGAGGCACTCTCAGTTTGGGGAATCACTCTTACTCGTGCAGTGCATAGTTTGATGGCATAATATGATGAGCCGATGAGTCATTCCTTGTTCCTACGTCTCATCTCCGAGCTCTATAGAGTTCATGACGAAGAAATGCGGAAACGGTGGGGCATGGAGACGGTATCTTGTTCCGTCTTCTTGGAAGGACAGTCGTATTTCAACAAAGTAATTATTACTGATCGAATTTGAAATGGTGAGGGGGAAGGGTGTTTAAACTTCGGAGGAAGTAGGTTAACGGTGAGCTGGTAAAATTGATGAGTCTCCGATGAAATAATGAATGGCTGAAGAAGCGAGAAAAAATACGGGAAGAAACCACGTTTCAGCGTCTCATCTTGGTGTCGGAGGAAAGTGACAAAAAGCCTCAATGTTTTGATATTCTTCGTGGAACGTTAAAAAATGTCAAAAATAAACGATGCTCATGTCTATTTTGAGCCCCACGATTACCATCATAGAGGCACGATATAGATTCCAGGGACCAGACAAGCCTACCTACTTCTTTCGGTCCCTTCTCCATGCAATGACCCTATAAAATCATCACAATTACGCCCATCTGTCCCACTTATTCCGCATTCTCCTTTCCTCATTAATCCGTCCTCGTATACCTCCTGCTCGATTTATGCTAGCCAACTGGGTAACTCACTTTCTTCTCCCAGAACTATCCGTCAATTCTGATTCGGAGACAAGGAGACAGGTTGGTGAGCAGAGGACACTTGTCCTGTACTCCACACAACCGAATAATACCCACTCCACTCCTACCACTTACCAATTTACCATCCGATCTCTAGCAGAAGAACAACAACATGCTCGTCTTCCTTTGTAATTGTAATCTTCCATGCCCCCAGATGTATCACATTATACAAACATTATAGAAGATAACAGGACTATAAATGACTGACTGACGACTTGACTTCTATCTCAGAGATCAAGCCAATTCCTACAATAATATCTCATCCTCTTTGTTCCATTTATTGCTCCACACTCCTCAGGACTCTCGTCATTCAGTACCACATGTACATACAAGCCGTAGGAACGGGAGACCCAATTTTACGCTCGCAATTTCCTGGCCAACTTCTCAAACAGTCTCAATCGCTTCTTAACCACTTACTTACCCTCCTCATCCAACCAAACACTTAAAAAATAGCAGAAGGGAAATTAAGGGTGAAAGACTCTCTGGGCATATCGAGTTCGAGAAGAGGTTCATTCCGTCTGTTTATATACCAACACGGCTGCAGTTCTTCAAAGTGGAGCTTGCTTAAATGTCCGCCAATCTCGAGATCTCGAGAGGAGTCCCAAGCCCCGACGTACGTACCTAATTACTTCTCCTTTTTAAGACCTCCGAGTTCCGTAATTCCGTATTGAGTACATAAACTCCCTCCTGCACCTGAGATATTCAGCCCATGAATTCCCAATCTCTTTCCCCTCATATACGCCGAGAGAGAGGTTTAATGAATGTGTAACCATGAGATTCCATGGGCTTCATGAGGAATAATGAGGATAAGAGTTCTCCAAAAACTAAGCTCGAGTGGGTATGGAACAAGAGAGGATTGTATCTTTCCGTATTCCTTACACTTCATTTGGTCAATGTTTCCTCCAGAAAATCCTTTAATATTAATCCCCTGTTGATTTACACTCTGTCCCAGCCATAAATCCCATTCCAGTTACACACACACACATCCGAATGTACCTATAAGGATAAGCCATTTACGCTCTGTATGGTAGAGGGGAAAGATATATTTCCGTAATTAAGTTGAGCTATAGCCGATCAGAAGTCAGATGTATTTAAAAATAAGGAAAGTACGTGTTTCATAGACCCTTGGCAATTTCTTCATCCTTCCTCTCCTAAAGCTAGCCTTCTATTGAGTTCTAGCAGTTTAGCTCAGACTAGGCGTATGATTTCTGACAGCTTGAATCCTGTATGTCATGAAAAGAATGATGGAATCGAATCATACGATGTCAAGATAATTTGTCACCCAAACCTTACAAGAATCCACCACTCTAGAAAGTCTAGAAACACACACATTTATATAAACACATATAAATATATGAATGTGTGTATGCATTTACACTAAAAGCTTGTCATAAGCGAGTAACTGGGGGTGGTGATTATTTTTATTGCTTATGGTGAAGAATTGCTTGCAGTCGATTTGCGGATGGAAAGGTTTTTTAACATTGCTTTTATCCCCGTGACACTCGGATTTGTAAAAACGGGGTTTGACGGCATGTATTTATATTTAAAAGACGTTCGGCTTTCGCCGATGAGGATTTTCGATTTTGGAAACCAAACAAGTTAACCCATGATCAATCCAAATACAAAGTAGTTCTGCTAATTGCGAACAACCTGTTCGAAAGAGATGGGCTGGATTGATAATGTTTGTTCATGCCTTCTTTAGCTATCGTTTTCCTACTTACATATTATACAATGACTCTTGTAAACAACTGACATTTAGCTTTTCTTCAAGTCATAAGACTTCGAGTGGAAATTGCTGATTATCGTATCAGCAGGTAGTCGAAATATGGCTTTGGACGCCCCCGTGCCCAAGGTAGCATTGCTTACATATTAGTTCCATTCCTTCGTTGTCCTTATTCTTGTGTCTTGTCACCGAATCCTTCATGGAAAGTAAATGGTTTCTTCAAGGAAGACAAACCAAGCCGAGACTGAACATCCTAATCTATGTGGAGCTCAAACCTAGTTTTTCTCGTCTCATTGCAGCTCATGTCCAAAACCAAATCCGCGTGGTTCCTTTTCGATCTTCAGAGACCTTCGACCCCATCTGATATTAAATTAATAGTATTCAAAAATCTTCTTGAGATGTTAGGTTTGTGAATTGTATACTAAAGTATATTCATTATTTTCTTAATGAGGTTCTTTTGTTTCATCAAAGCATTCATCTGGTTTTGAAATAATTGGGGTGGCGACATAAGCCAACACTGATTAGTCGCTTAATGAGGAACTCTTTAGAGCTTTGCACCCATTTTTCCTTATTAAAACAATCCATAAAGACATAGACTCACATTAGGAATAATTATCCTTTGGCCGATCCTTTAGTATGTGATTTATTTTATGACTTTCCTTGCTACCCCCAACTCATCTATGTTAGCTGTGCTAAAAAAATGAACGACTTCGATGCAGGATTCAATGCAACTTTACACGTATATGTGTGGACTGAAAATTAAGTTTGAGACAAATGGGCTCACAGCAGGGAGTATGGAAAATATTTCGGATTTTGGGACAAGAAACTTGTGGGACGAGGTTATAATAATATTTTATAGCATATAATAATTTTAAACACCAGCCGGTTTGACGGATGATTTTATTTATTTAGAGTGGAACTTTTAAATGCCCCATGATTTGGAGTGGGCAAATTTATATGCAGATCAGAAACGGCGAATGATGAGGACGTTACTTAATACAGGACCTTGCCAGGTGGCCAAGCCATGGGTACAAGTAGACAAATGAATGGATACACAAAATTCCGAATGGGTTCATGTACATGTCAAAAGTAAACAACCCTACCCGACGTGCTAGACTTTCTGTCGTTTGGGCTATAAGTTATCACGGCGTGCCATCCCTCGTTGTTTTTCAGTCAAAAATTCGTGAAAGTTGTCAAAGCAAACTATTAAATTCAAGTTTGGAATTTGGATCTGGCCAAAAAATCTTGACAAGAGATATGTAAATAATATAGAAGAGTGTCAAAGCTGTCGGTTACAGGCCTGTCTAGCTCATCATAATGTAATGTAAGCAACATGACGTAATGAGGATTGGATAAATATGTAGAATCAGATCCCTTCAGCTCAAACGAACAGAGCGATTATTTTTCTTGTCATTTACGACTATCAGGTGCATGGTAAAATAAAACATGATCACAACGACTTGCATCATTATCCCTTGATCACATCTGACAGTCTTGAATCGAAAATTGTGTCTAAATTGACATGAGGAGGTGGGTCCCTTGTGAGTTGAATTCCTCTCTATATGGACCTATCCAATAATGTACTCTTGTACCCAAGCTGTATTGGCTTTCTAATTTTAAAAGTCGAATAAAGCCATCCTAAAGCTCATGTGAGACGCTAGTGAGTCATGTTATGGATGATTGGGAGGGGAGGGCGCTCCATCCACCCGAAGACCTGGTTTCAATTTGAGGATTCCAGTCATCTATCTATCTATATTGATTGATTGGTTGGGGTTTTCGGGAGTTCTCCAACACATCCGTTTTTTAATCATTATCTCTTGTGTTTCTAATACGTATCTTAACTAAACCTATTTCATTAAAAATCTAGCTTGATTTGTATTCCGACTGAGTCGCATACGGTCTGTAATTGGTTCCTCTTGTCTTGTCTCGCACTCTCTTCCGTAGAATAAATGAAAGGGAGATTGCTAGCTCTCTGGTGGCTACACAATAGTCCTCAATGAGGCATGGATTGATGACTGATGTATGTATTTGTATGATAAAACTATCTAGGTCGATCTCATGACGAGTCCTTCGTTCTTTTTAATCTGGATCACGCGTCCTCTGAAGGGGTTAGGATATTTGCGGAAACAGGAGCTTCTGACGTTCTGGATCAACTTTCACAAGGAGAAGGAGGGATTTATGACGAATTTATTGCTCCATCAGTGTTACAAGTAAGTCATCCGTACTTATGAATTTGGAATATTGTTAGGGCTTTGGCATTCGACAAATGAGTTGTAATATTAAGAAACAAACCTGACATAACTACTTCTAAGTGTAACTAGATGATTTCTTAAAATGCTGGAATAGTAAGTCATTCCGCATTGTTAAATATATATAAAGAAGGGTGTCCGAAAATATAACTTACTCAGGCATTATTTAAGTACTTTGTACATTTATAAAATCGGATACATAACAATCAATCAAATAAATATTAACTTTACAACTTGAAAATCAACTCTCGGTTCCCTTTCTCAATTAAGAACTCACGCTGAGTCTTAAACAAACAAAAAATATCATTCATCAAATTAATGTCAAAGAACTCATCAAAGTCACTGAATTTTGTGGCTAGGGATTTTAAAGGGTATCTGTATTTCTCGAGAAAAACAAGTCCAAAATGAAAACTAAGATAGTGGTCAAGTGTCCTATGGTTTCAGCATGCTCAGTCTCCAGTTTCATTCTATCATAATTTCTGCAAATACATTATAATTTAAGAACAAATAAAATTTAACATTTATTTTATACGTACAGTAATGTCATCCTTCAAATATTCTACTTACCAATCAATTTTAACTGTATTGTCTCATCTCCTTTTTTCACAAAAAATAATCCAGGCAGAGTAAGATCGATACTCATCGATGGTCCTTCAAGATCATATAGCTTGGCTTCGTTCGGAGCTGATGAGTGTGCATGAGGTTCCAGGATCATAACCATCCAGCTTGATCTTTTTGGATTCAAGCAAGAATTTATCCATCGCAGATTGTTTCTGTAATTGTTGTCTACTTTAACAATCAGAAATGATCAAATTAAGCCTAAACTAGTTTAATGGTAATCTAAGGAGCAAGGATAGCGAAGAACAATCTGAACAAGGTGACTTTTACGTCACGAGGAAATACTGTTGAAAAGTATGACGTACAAGGGAAGTGAAAATCTTACCGAGCGCCTTTAAAATAAAACTGAGAAAGCGAGAGAACTGGAGTTACGGTTACCTCCCAACCTTTTCTAATAAGGAGGAATTTTCTACGAATTCATGTTGAAAGGAGGGTACACAAGTGGATTAAGTTTTGAAGTTGCCTCAAGCTTTCGAACTTTACTAGTTCCTTGTCAGGAGACTGCGAATACAGGAGTTAATTGAGTCATCTAATAATAATACAAATTACATTAGAGAATTTACAAATTACAATTTACCTTCCGCAATGTTGTTCACAATTCTTTATGCAGACTATCAGTACACAAAACCGTTATGGATGATAGAGATAGCGATTAAAATTTAGGATATCTGTATAATGATTCCAAATAAGTAGCTATAGGATTATAAGTATTAACATCGAGGAATTTTCTCTTTTCATCCACTGAAAATAACACACTTCTTTTCTCTTCCAGTCCTCATTCACTTTCTCATGCTCCCAGAGTATTTGGGTTTGAGGTTTAATTAAAATAAAAAATTATAATTTATATTAAAATTGACATTCAGACAACAATGAAAACAATTAAAAGAAAAATAATAAAATTAAGCTTTATCAGTTTATCTTTAATTTACCGTTCATTTACAAATCTTGTATATTTTCAAATCATGCATAAAATATATAATTTTCAAGTTTCTTGACTTTTTGGTTCTATAATTTTGCAGGGAGTTGGGAGTACTCACGCCGAATTTTTTGTGGACGGAAATCACTCAAGGGTAAGGAAAAATAATTCCAGCCAGTTGGATTCATCTCCAATGTCATAATATATATTTCAGAACTTTGCTTTCAGTCGACTTCTGGCTATTATTACTGCTCGTGTGAGACAACATGATATGTATTTATACCCACTCACACTTCCCGTCCTTAAGACTATATGTAGTGGCCACTTGGCTACGGTCACCTATTACTCACACATTCCGTATTGTTAGCTCTGGACCTCAGCCACATAGACAGACCTTCATTCTGAAGATAGCCTTTTTCTTGACACACATATTGAACACATTAAAAGAAAGTAGGGAGGGAGACATTTGTGCAGGCAGAGGACTGACAAGTCATGAAATCTCTGATTTCTTCTCTTTTATTTCTTTTCATCTCAAAAATTGGTTTCCCTTTTACCTGCCTTCTTCCCGGGGACAAATGAGGCTGTCCCGGCTGAAGATAATCAAGTCCTCGGGAAATTTCATTACCACCGGCTAATACCCGCCGCCACAGCAGTGTAAACGTTCCTCAACTTTAGGAGCAGCTGAAATGTGTAGCAACTGCACGGCTTGGCAGTTCTTTCCGTACGTTGTCCCTCTGAGATATCTTCCTTGGACCATTCTCAAGGGTCATGCAGCAATCCTATTAAGAACTGCCTAGTGTGTTGGTCAAGCTGTCATGTGACGGTGTCACTGCGGGCTTGGCTACTACCAACTACAGGCATCGTCCCGTCGTAGATATTTACCTATGGACCTCCTAGGGTCCTTTGTCATTTTGTGAAAGCAAAGATAAGAATGAACATTAAAGAAATGAGAAAGAAGGAGATGAAATAAAAGCTTGGAACTCTCCAGCATTACTTTTCCACGCTACTCCTTTTCCCAGTAGAAAAAAAAGTCTCGGAAACCTTTCCTAAAGTTTGCCTGGATGAATGACATTCCCTCCTTTCCCTCTCCAGTTCAATTCCCAACTGACTTTTTTTACCCATTCCATCAATCTTACTAATTTCCCTGGACCTTCCTGTCTAACTCATCATTAAGAGAAAAATTATACCTATTTGTCTGCCCATCATAAGTCAAGCTTTACACTTCTTTGTACGAACTGTCCATATAAGAGTAGCCGGAGTCGGTCATCATTTATTATCACTTTAGTAACATAGAATTTTGTGTATCCTTAGGTGTCCCTAATTTCCAGGATTGTTCCCAGCCCCGATTGGTTTGTAGGTATTAATGGCTATGACCTGTGCTCAAATGGAAGATGGATTGACAGTGTTATGATCGAGGTAAAGTTTTGACTCAGAATTTTTATTTGGATTTTAAGTGTCTAATCAGAAGAATCCTTAATCCAATGATCTTGTTTGTAACTTTAAATTTGTTTCAAGAGAAATAATTGGCCGTAAATTAGGCATGAAATTAAATGCGGTATTTAAAGAGAGAGAGAGAGAAAGGAGTGAGTTAGAAAGTTTTCTTATGAAAAAAGTTATTTAAACATAAGTGAGTGGTTGGGAACATTTGCCAAGGAAGTGAGGCTGTGAGCACGTAGAATTGGATGTGTATTTTTTTAGCATTAGAAGTTACGTAAAGCGGAGTTGGCCGTTACTTTAGTTTAGCCTTGTAGTTTGAGTGGATGTTGGGAAGGATGAGGTGTCGAATTTCTTGACCTTCTTTGGATGTGCTAGAGAATAAGCGATAGGAGGAATGTGGGGTTTGAGGAAGTCAATAAATTAATTAGTTTATTTGGTTTAGGTTGGACCAATTGACGCAGGGAGCGACAACGGTAAGTCGGTGGGGTGAGATGGATTCCGTAATTTATCCAATTTTGAGGTCGGAGTAAAAATAGTTATGGTGTACGAATGTAGGTTTAACTTTCACAAGTCCAAATTGGCCGACGGAGCCCCGTGGGGTAGTGAAACGACTTACACCGCGTCAACCCAACCATCCTGCCTCTTCTTTCTATTATCCTGACAGAGAGGCATTGCCACCCATCGCATCCTTCCAGTTTCTCAAGGTACTTTCTCCCATTTACAGACCTCATACACATCTTATATATACAATCTTGGGCTATATGTTTATACAAAGGCCATCCTCACATGTAACATGTCCTCGCTCCTCCTGGATTTCATGGCTTACTTCACATTATTTACATTTCTACTCTACTTCCATAAATTCTTTTTAAATCTCTTATTTGCTACGAGGACAGATAACATTGCACTTAAACTTATTACCCATCTCCGCAAAAATTTACTCCTTTCACCCATCTCTTCTAATCCAAGCCAACGTCTTGTACGTGCATAGGGACAGTAACTGCTTGAGCAGCAGGTATAGACGCTTCCGAAATAAATTCCCAGCTCAGAACAAATTAGCACTTTGGGAACGCTTGGAAGAAATAGCCCTTTGCTCCCCGACTCATATGCTTTCTCTTCCATGGGGTTTGATGAGAGAGTGGAGTGGCAGGGTGAGATGTAAATTCCACATCTATCACCTCTATCACTATGTACTACATTGTATACAACCGTCCAACTTGATAAAGAGGGACGGAAGTGGAATGGGGACCGTTTCTGATTTTCCTGTTTTCTTTGGAACAATAAGGTAAAGGAATACGAGCTGAGTGAAATTTTTCATCATCCAGATCCAGAGATTTTGAACAATGATGTGACCGATCCAGAGACCCGTCCAAGGGAAACCAATTTAAAAAGTGCTTCAGCCTCTCCGTCAATGTCAAATGGGGTAGAAAAGGAGCAGTCCAACAACATTATAGAGTACCTTCCATTCCACGAAAAGAAAAAGAATGACATTTCTCGAGATAAGAAACGGAAACTAAAGAAATTCCGTAAGTTCCTCTATTTTATACCAAGTACATATTACTTTTACATAATACATATCCTACCTGACCACGAACCATAACCACCGACGTAGTCCGTGCCCGTGATAGATGGTAAGGCAAGCCACCCAAATATTTCCCCGTCGTTTACCTTTATGTGTCCGAGCACTTGTATAAAATTATTATGAGGTTAAGGTTCGTGCCATGCCATTTTGGGTCCCACATATTCTTTTTCACACATTCTTTACGTTTTCTGACATGAGATGGTAAATGAAAAGGAAATTGTACTTTGTCAAGGGCCTCCAAAGAATTGCATCGTGTCCGAGTGGTCATCATGGACTCCGTGTAGCCAGAGCTGTGGACTGGGCGAAATGACTCGGAGTCGCAACATTCTTACCCACTCAAGGCGAGGTGGTCGCACTTGTCCAGCCCTCAAAGAAGCTACTTGGTACGCTTTGACTTCTCATTCATGTACTATTTAGGAAGTCCTATTTATGTAGTCCCAATTTCAACATCTGATACCATATCCTATGGACCAAAGTTTTTATTACTAGGGGATTAAAAGTAAAACTTGATTATCCTCATTCTCAGGTAACCGGGGTAAAGCGGAATTTTTGCAAGCTTAAAAGGATACTATATGTTCTGCATATTCTAAATCAGTTATTTCTCCGTGCACGAACTACCTTATACAAATATACTTGTATATATGTTGTGGTTCAGTTTATGCTCGCAAAGCTTACCATTTTGATTTGTTATTATTTCTTCTCATGCTTTCTCTTTGTTTTTCTAGGTGCGGATCTGCCCGAAGTTGCTCCAGGAAATACTTTAATTGGACTAATAAATGGTAGTTGGAATTCAAAACGCCCTGGGAACTGTTACCTTTGAGACTATCCCACGTTGTCTCTATCGCTATGTAACTTCCCCCTGCAACTCCAGTATCACTCACTAAAATATGTATTATTAGTTAGATCTTGGTAATTAAAACACACGTTTATTAAAACAGTAATATATTGAAGTTTCCGTATAGTTAGTACGTTATCCATTCTTAAAACTAAATATCCTAAGCTAAGCTCTTATGGAAACAACGTAATATTCTGAGGACAGATAAATCCTCCCTCGATTTCAGAATGCACGTACTTGTCTGTATGAGTGATGGATCATGGATGATGCTCTACCTACACTCCATTTTTCCCTGTTGCATTATGTGTGGAATGAAAGATAATAAAAATGATGATAATGTGATTGATGTAACCACCATTAATAAGTTTTAAAAAATATAAGAGAAGTTATACTCCTTTCATTCCATCATCGCAAATTTAATTAATGATAGATCGGGGATAAACGGTACGTAGATACTCTTGTTAATCTCTTTAGAACGGGATACGTTCATCCAAAACAATTTTGAGAAGAAGCAAGTAACTTGTAATTTTAAGAAAGATGATACGCAGCATGTTTCGCAAGTAACTTTTACGAAATTGTTGATGCTTAAGTCTAGTGCAAACCATTTCTTCTGCTCCATATTCCAGTCACTTAAACAACGATATGAAATGATGCAATGATAGATTTCCGACAGAAATCCCGGTACATAGTATATCTTTTTATCAGTGTACCCCTGTTGTATATTGTTAACGGTGCTCCTCCCCATTCCCTTAGTGACCCTTAGAAACGACGGTTTCAAAAATCCTTGTGGGTCGGCTATGACGAATTTCGAAAAAGTGGGCTGGTCACGTTGTAGCCATACCTTTGTTCTACATTTTAAGCATACGTATGGGTTTTTCGGCTTGGGCATTCTAGAATTCTGTTCCTTTTAATAGTTAGTTTTAACCGTTAGTCTTGCAAGGAACAGAACTCTAGAATGCCCAAGCCGAAAAACCCATACGTATGCTTAAAATGTTGAACAGAGGTATGGCTACAACGTGACCAGCCCACTTTTTCGAAATTCGTCATAGCCGACCCACAAGGATTTTTGAAACCGTCGTTTCTAAGGGTCACTAAGGGAATGGGGAGGAGCACCGTTAAGGTTAACGCCGAGTAAACATCGATGACGAGTCCTGGTGTATTTCCTGGAAATTATGTGTGAATAATAAATAATGAACCACAGGCAGCTATTAACGGAACTAATTCATAACAAGCAAAACGCAAGTTTTTATTGCTTTGAAACACTCCAACATAGATACATAATACAAAGTCTTCATATTGTTCAAGCTTATGTGAGTACTTAGGCACAGCCTAAAAGCATGTCTTATGATTATGACTATATATTTCGGGCCTAGTTTTATTTAAGCATAAGTCGGTGGTCTTGTATTTAAATTATTAAATTAAGGCGTGACTTATTAATTGTCAGCGTAATTGTTCTGGCAATTTTTCCGAAGTTATAATGACTAACTCCGAGATCAATAAAACTTATACTATGTTTAAAAACTCAAGCTGCTTATGAATTTCTTCATCCCATCATTACCATTCCTTCAGCTCACCAGTCAAAATAATTATCTCGACACTCTCGTGCCGAATTGCAAAGTCTTTTCTCTGTAAGGGCAGGACAAGGTGTCCCTCCGCCTCGTGGATGGTTTGTGATGTACCGGTTTCTATTCTGCTCTCCGAATCCACATAGAGCTGAGCATTCTGACCACTCTGACCATGCACTTAAAACGCAGTTTTGATATGACCGACCCCCTGATAAAAGGAACAAACTCATAGTAAAAATCGTTGACGGATTAGGTAATTGTTCTCGTCCTGGTCCGCAACACAAGACTGATTGAATCCAAAATGATCAAGTTTCCCTTTCATCATCTTCTTGTAGACTAAATGAATGATTTACCTCTCAATTTCCTTGACCTTTTTTTCTTGGATCCTCTCGGTGTCATGTCAGCCTCATCCCTTGGATCACTTACTTCGTTCAATTCATTTCCAATGTCATTACTCTCGATGTCGTCGAGGACATGTTGGCTAAGGGAATCCGATCCGTGAGGAGTTTCTATTCCCGGCTCTCTCAACGAGGACAAGGAGTATTCTTTCAGCTGTCAAAACAGAAAGGATAATCTATGAAACTGAGCTTTTCCATCATCGGATTAACCCATCATTTCAATGAAATCAAAAACTAAATCCTCCGGATCTATCATCCTTTTATGATCTTTCAATTGGCTTAAAGCCTCTCCAACCCTTTACTTGTATGTAATTTACGTAGAAGTATCAAGATAATATTTGGCTTATTGACTTTGAATATTGTGAGAGTAGCAAAGGGCCTGGGCCTTGTCGTCCGATCTTCACGGTAGAAGGAATGAGCAGGATGTAATTTTGCCGAGTGGACTTGGTATATGGCCTCTTGGGGTATTGTTGCCCAACTGATAAAGGCAACAACAATTTGTCAAATTTTAATTTTCCTTAGTTACTATCCAATTTATATTTTAACGTAAAGGGCTTACTTTGGTGCAGAAAATGTGTATCTGATAGAGAGAGAATTCAAACGTAAAGCTTATCTCAAAAATAAAAATACAAGTTGATAAGTTGACAAAATTTCAAAAAATACCCGTTATCCGTTCCAGCGTCTATCGGATCCATCTGCCATAAGAGGACGGAGGGTTTCAAATCAATGTTGATGATGAATAGGGAATGATTGGAGAAATTAGTTTAGAAACCTTACGTACGTCTATTGCTAAAGTATCGACCCATTCGTTGTTAAGGCACAAGTCGATGGCGTCGATTCCGCAAAACCAGTCAGGCGAGGGAATGATCTTGGCCACCATGGACACCTGTTGAGATAAGGGAGATCATGGGTGAGGAAATGCATTGAGTTTGTGTTGACACGTTGAGACATACGTTGTTTTGAGTGAAAGTGATAAAAGTTTTGCTGATAAGTTTCAGATGGACATGAGAAGAATTTAAAGGAGATGAGACGGAATGAAAAAGTAGATTTAGTTGAAAGGTTGGTAAGGGAAAAGGGCTGCTTACTTTGGAGTGGTTTCCATCGACAAAGAATTGAGTCTGCGTTTGACCCTCACCAGAAAGAATAGGAGGGGCATTAAAGGCATCAAATACTCCAGTACTTCCTTGAGAGAACTCATCCAAAGTATCTGAGGATGAAGTTTCTGCAAACTTCTTGAGACCTAAAAGTATGAGGGAGATTTTGTAATTTCGACCATCTCGAGATCCATTGTGCTTGTGAGACAACCTGGAGAGGCCAGTCCTCCAGTCCGGAACAGTACGTATGAGGAGTTGTGTGTCCTCCCTGTGGAAGATTATACTTATAAGAACAATGATGATATCATAGGAGAGGATACAGGCCATCAACTACTAAGGCATCGGCACAGTAAAACCAACACAATAAAAATACTTGTGCTAATATGTTTGTGGTATGAGGAGTTGCGGGGAAAGTAGGAGGGGAGCAAGTGACTAGAGGAAGAAAGGGATGAAAGTGGGACGGAAACAGAAAGAAAGGGACAGAAATGTCAGATAAATTATGAAACAGACTGTGGAGTCAGGAGAGAGTTTCGGCTTCAGGCACTAATTTAGCATTTGGATGGGATTTGGAATTGGACAAGTCTTTCTGACTCTTGACTTTTAGGAGACATACCGATTAGTCGACTCCAACTGGCCGAAGGCCTGAAAGAAATAAATATTACATAGTTAACATCATTATGACATAATTCGTATGGAAAGTTCTGGGATTGCTTTCCCTAAGTAATATGAAAAAGGGATTTGGTGGATTGAAATACTGGCAGTACCCCTGATTTGTAGCTTTCTATTAAACATAGTATCACGTTATATCGTAAATTGCATCTAAGGCTATTGTAATCTTCAAGTATCAGAGGTCAGCGAGAGAAAAAATCTTTGATTCCGACTGAAGGTTATCATGTAGAATTCGCATGTACAGTATACAATAGACCAAGGGTACTGTGGAAAATGCAAAGGCTTCGGGTTGTGGGCCTTTGTTTATGCCATCGTTTGGATGGACTTTGAATCTTGTTGCAGATGGATATGAATACAAGGACATTGTTTTAGGGTGGTTTTAACTGATTTTACATTGTCTATTTTCAAGAATGAGCTTATCTGATATCTTTGTAGCAGCTCGAAGTATTCAGTATGAACTTGCCTGTAGCCATATCCTGGATAATGCCTGGGAAACAGCTCTCGGGACCATTCAGTTTTCAGTGCCACATGATAAAGCACTAGGCTATCTGGAGCACATAGATTCCCTTGTTGTGGAAATGATGAAAGGAGGACAACAACAAGTTCAAATACTGGAAGATATATGTCCATGCTTGCTGTCTGAGCCACTTCGTCCGCCGTTGATCTTCTGCTGTGGATTTGGTCGTATAAATGAACTATGAGCCACGTGCAAAGGGAACTGAGCACAATTTTTGTCCACAATCAGGTTCTTATATATGAGCAACAAAATCTATTTTTTATGATCGTGTAGGATATAAGTTGGACATTAGTGGGCGAGTCATTGGATTCAAGATGCGATGAACTAATATAAATTATTTATGCGAGTTAGTTCACACTGCTCCTTAAAGAAGCTTGATACTTGGGTATGATATTAACATGATAATATGCTACTTTTCTTGGCGGATATGACAGACTCCTTCTGACGAGGAAACAACTCGGCTTATTTGCAACACCAGCAGTCAAGTGGCTAATTCTTCATACTCCATCATCAGTAACTGCCAGTTTAGATTAACACTAGAGGAAAGGCATCCAAGGACTGCTTCCATTAAAGGTCTGTCTGAGCCACTCTGCACGGTTCTTGACCTTCTCAATCTATAGGAGTGTTTTTTAAAGCCTTAGTCCCAATGCACCTGCATCAACAATCAAACCATTTGTCGTCTGTACAAGAGCGGAAGGACACCTGCTATTTGTACCTACAATCTTCCGGGCCACGTCCCCTCCAGACTCTATCTCATTTATCACCAACATCTTGAAAAGACAACAACCTTTCATGAAACGTACGCGACTGCTAAAAGGATGCGTGAAAATAGGAACTTGAACAAAAAGGAAGAGGATGGTGTCATTTAAGCATGAAAGACGATTTAATGAGTGAATGGCAAGATGACCCTGGAGCATGTTGCAGATGCATTGTGGTGATATATTGTAGTTGAAGGGAAGGATCTGTTTTTTAGATCCTGATGATAGATTAGATTAATGCGCTTCACATTAGGCTGAGGTTGGATGGGACTGAAGCTGATGGTAGTGAGGAATGGGTTATTATGAGCTCTGAGTTCCTTGGCTAAAAATGCACATTTGTCCTTTAGATAATATTTGGAAACGCAGGGATCAATGTAGATTGGTTGAATGAGTAACTCGTTCCACTTTCTCTTTTTTCTCGTCTCAATTCAGGAGGATGATGATGCAATAAATTGAGTGAAAGAGATGCCTGATCACACGACATTTATTATTACCCCCCGCAGTCATTATATAATGCCACATACATGAAAAGCTCCATTTTCCTGCCAGTTTTCTTACGTACTCTGAAAAGTCTGCATTTTTGTGTGCAATTTCGACTCGAATAAAAATACTAGGACATGATTCCCACACAAAAAGACACTTTTTACGCATATCAACCCGTTGGAAATATCAGACCATCTTCTAGACCCTTCGTTCGCCAAATTCCATTCTTTACTACCTCGGCCCTCGCACAAGTATATAAATGGCTCTTCTGTAGCTAGATCTGAGTAGGCAAGATCGGGAGTTTATGAATTTTACTCGCTAAAGTATTACTCATCTATTCGAGAATATGGATCAATAATACTACATGGCCTCTCATCAAGAATGTTGGGATGATTAGGAGCAAAAGAGAGAGGGGGAAGGAGAGGGGCAATATTTGCTAAATTGTACGGACTTTATTGAGTTACTCCAATACATATTGATAGATGCCAATTGAATTAACAATGGAATATAAAGAGTGACATTAAAAAGGTAGTACATGCTGACTTCTTGTATAGTTAAATATCCTAAGGCCACGAATCAAGTAAATGGGCCCAGAAGTTTAAGAAGTATTCTGGAGGAAAAGTTAACGGGACTATGAAATGACCAAACCATTGAATCTTTGAGGACAGATGGATTCCTGGATTGATATTCGGACATTTGAGAGCGGAATAGCCTGAATAGGAGATTAAAGGAAGAATGGGTTGAATGGCTAGTCCAAGTGGACTGTGAGTTTAATGATGATTCGGTCAGACCAGATATAGTCGGGAGTTTGGATGACGTTGTGAGGGAAACCGAGACCAACGCATTCTGGGTTGTCTCCAACGATAGGTTTTCTCCAGTTTGTGCCGGAGCACAACTCCTTGGGGTCCCATATTCTTGATTTCAAATCCTGAGGTCTTGCTTTAGACTCATCTTGATCCAGTACTTGGACTCTCATCTTGTAAGAGAATGGCCATTCCAAAATCTCGTCGTTCTCCCCTTTCGTGATTCCAGAATGAATATACATGGTTGAGCTGGTGTACCGCGGAATTATCTTTATGAACATGCGGTACCCACGGGGGTAGATATAGAAGCTATTTGATCGAAGTACTCGCTTTTGATTCCAGTTATTTAGTTTAAAGGATATCCCTGTGACAACCCAGTAGTAAGAAAATACCCGTTTCCCATTCTCAATGTGCACTGTGCTATTGTACTTAATCATCTCATCTGAACGAGGTCCAGTCTGTCCACTTTTTATGTGCAAAATACTACCAGATCCAATTTGTTGACCCGGAGGTGTATCAGATGCCTCGAGATGATCCTCTGCATCTGCTGTCACCTCTTCGGCTCTATGAGGGATCGATGGTATGTAAGCGGGGGTGTAGACGGCTGAATTATCAATTACATGTGAGCCGCCACCAACTCCTGTACTGACGTCTGCCTTCTTTATTCCTGACAGCAAACTCATCATTCGCCGATGATTCCTTTTCATCTCTTGATCTTGCTCTACCATCTTCTCTTCAATAGTTCCTAGCAGCGTTTTCAAGGTAGTAATTTGACCCCCTAGCTGGTCCTCCAATTCTTGAAATCGACTTTCCATTTCACCTATACAAAAAAAACATATTCTACGTCACGGTACTGAAATTCCAGCCATTCGTCCTCTCTTTGTGCTTCCAGACTCCCAGTATTTTACAGTTTCATGACAAGAATAATATTTTCATATGTCATCTAATATCCATTCAAGATTTAGTACAGCCCTAAACTTCTTTGACTTTTTATCTTCAGCCATTTGTTGCGGATCTGTTAACGGTAATAATAAAACGCTTTGTTACAAAACTAACGAGAAGTATAAACTGAGAATAGAATGAAAGGAAAAACGGAAATGATTCTTAGAGGTTGCAAAAAGGTAGGCCAAGAGCTGTTTCGGGGCTGACAGATACGATCTCAATATATTAGGAGATGAGTTATGCCTTTCACATTTAGGACAGTGAAATTTATATTGCGAGGTTTTGTTATTATTTGTCTGACAACTCTTTATTTTCTATTGTTTGGTCTTGTAGACGATTGAAAGGTTGGCATATTTCTTTAAATAAATGGCTAGCTAATAATATGTGACTACTCTGTTGCACAACAAACCCTTTCCCGACAATTTCAATTGACATGTGTTGCCAAATTAAAAAGTATGCGTGTAAGCTATTTGAGATTGTTCAATAGCTCTACACCTTAGCATGAAGGTTTTGGATGGTTCAAGGCATTATAATAAAGCTCTGAAGAAAAGGAGAGCAAACGTACGGAATGGACTAATGAATGGACATCAGTATGAATGAGACACAGCTCTAGCCCTGACACATATCCCATGACACATATTGTACGAGCTTGGTAAGTTTTTAAGTATGAAGTACGTGCTTCAAAGTTTTGCAAGGCGAATTCAAAGTAATAGTTACAGGGAACTTAAATATAATTAAATTTAAAAGGATGAGGTAACGGGAAACTCACTTGGATTACAGACTCCTTTTAGAACACGGGCAGCCGTTGCCTGAGCGGTGGCTACTAATTGCTGACTTGAAATTTTGCACGTAGATACCTGTATATCTGTTGCTTCCCCAGTGTCTTGAGCATTTCGGAGGAACTCGTCGATTGTGTCCTCTAGCCATTGACTATTCCGGGCTTGTTGACCGGTCACAGTGGACGAACCAAGGATTAAAATGATATAGATCACGACAGGATGAAACATTTTGCTTATTTGCCACTTCCAAGCTTGACTAACGGAGGAGAGACAAAATCCAGCAATTTATTTTCTCTCGTAATATGTCATGGTGTGTCTGTGTGTCTTGTCTTGGAGATTCCAACCTCCAAGCAACAAATATCCATTTAGGGTCAGAAAGCCAGTCATTCATCTGACCATTCAGAGATAACTCGTTTACGTCACCACACTCGTTGACTTATTAATGGAATCATAGATTTCGCTTATTAAATCTCAAAAAGCAATGACAACTTTCAACCGTATATTATGTCTTGCAAATGGACCGGCAAGACCTTAATCTTTAATTTATTTTAAATACATAAATGTATACCATAATCCTGTACACCTTGAGCCTGGACTTTTAGATAACATTTTCAAAAAATCTGTACTCCTCCACGTCTCTGCTCCTTTTCAATTGTGCATCACCTCTTCTTAATAATTGCCTATACACATTGTCTAATATTGACACTAATAATTTATTTTGCATCTAAATAAAGGGCGTTTGCAATTTCTGAACTGTTCACAATGTGATGGTGATGTTTGGAAACATTGGATATCATTTAGATGGACATACATAGATTCAGTACTAGGCAATTTTAACCTTAAATTTAGCCCACTTAAACATTCTATAAGCTCAGTTGTATTTGAGAAAAATTATCTCAAAATTGTAATGTGGGACATTTTTGACAGCTGTCAATTAAATATTTAGCTTCTTCTAATACTTGGCATAATATGAACCACCTACTTAAAAAAATGTTTAAAAAAAGTATCTAAAGTAAAAGCAGTAGTGTTATATATTTAAGTATAACAGCTAATAATTTACATGAGTGGATTATACGACACATACAGTATGAGAAATGCTGCATCAGTTCTATATTCAAACCTGACATTTAATGTTATTACTATTATATCAACACATACTGTACTAAACGGGATATATCGCTCTTGTAATATTGAACCAAACGTTTTCATGCAAGTAGGATTTTTTTTATGATCTGTGCTCCATTAGTGATATGTCTGAGCAGTTAAAAAATCATGAACAAGGAGGAAAAGTCAGCATAATAAAAGAAGTGTTTATATATTTATGTTACAATACATTATGTAAGTAATAGGTACCATAGTTAGTAGTTACGGGAGTAAAAATTCATAAACTATCAGCACAAAAGGCGTATGAAAATGAAAGAGTTGAATGTAAATAGTGAAATCACATTATTATTTCAAATACGCTTGTAAAAAGGACTTCCTTAGTATCGAATTGATGTCCAGAATAAGTTATTCATACTTATCTTAACCAGGAGGAAATAGATTTTAAATGAAACCCCAGGCCCAGAGAATTTAGTTTCCAATGGAATTGAGGATAAGGATATTCATTTTTTACTAAGGTAAAATGGCAGAGAAAGTTCAGAGAATTTGTGGAAAGAGAAAGCATGCTAGAAAGGAGCTACTATCTGTACTGTGGTCACTATACAGGGAGTCCAGAAAAGAGGATTTTCACCGCCGTGGTTTTGGATTCCTCACTCTGCTTACATCTAGGAGCTGGTAAATGTAAGGCTGATAATTTGCTTTGAAAGTTGGGGAAAGTCTGTGGAGGAAACGGAGGTCTAAGGAGAAAGTATCGATCTTGTTGCGCGAAATCCTTGCGCCACCACCACTCGAGTCCACCGAAGGAATTACAACAAGATCCGACTCATCTTCCTGGCTGCCATTGAATTTCCTCTCTCCTCATTACCTTTACACCGTAATTCCATACAATTATTATTTTTTATTGCGGTCATAATAATCATCTACCAAATAATATATCCATTAATCAAACACCAATACCTTTATCCAACGGACCTTCTGGTTGGAAGGATCCTGAAATCGCTTCCTCTCAAACCGTACACCATCAACTTTGCCACTCATCTTTTGTTTACTGCTCTGTCAAAAGGTAAGTGACTGATTGGAAATACTTCTGAAACTATGAACATATTTAATAGATCACCCCTCCACTAATTGTAAGTCGAATAACATATCTTAGTCATCTTGGTCTAAGTAAGGAATTTTATGTTTACTGATCGTTGCACTGATGATTTCTCGAAAGTTTAAGGCCGGGCTTGATATTAATACAATCCCGTATGCACGTGTGTCTTCAATTTCAGAATGTAAAAACAATAAAGCCTGACCACAGGATGTATTGTATTATGGTTCTCTACCTGTGTTCCTTCATGGAATCAGTGTAGATAATTGGGGAAAACAGTTTCCGACAATTTATATTTTACTTTTAAAAGAGTAATTTTTATTTAATTTTTGTAGACATTTATGTTTCAAGGATCAGAATCCCTTAAATTGGATGTGCTGCAGTATAGATTTTGTTTTAAATTTAACAAAATTCAATCATCTAGCATTAATTAAATTCAACGTATCGTAGGAACTGCATTGGACTTTTTTTTTCTTCAAAAGTCAACAATCATAATGAAAACAAGTTATTTTGCTACTTGGAGACATTCCTAGTTACAAATCTCTACATTCACGTAAGCCAACCTTTCACAAAGGTAACCCTTCTTGCAGTAACCGGGAGGATGCATGCAGTTAATTTTATATTTGATCTGGAAAATACATAACTGCAATCATTCATTTTAATGTCCAATTTTCATCAAAATTAGATTTGGATTCAATTGATTCATGTAATAATTGAACAAAACATTGATACCGTATTTGAATTAGGTACTAATTATCTGTTCGAGTTTAATGAAGCTACTTTAAATTATAATTTGTGGAGACAATTTTATAATAAAGATGACATACCCGTGTTCTTGTTGATGGACAAGGGGAAGTGAACTTTCTGCAAATTGTTGAAAAAGTGTACACATACTCAATCAATTTGATCAGCTCGACCGTAACTTCTGAAATCTCCACTCTAAGCCCTCTTAGTGCTCTTCTTCATGTTCTTCAACTTTTAAGTGTCATTAAATCGAAGTATTAAATATTGTTAAAAAATCATAAAAATGGTAGTTTAGAGGACATATACGTGCACTATCAATACAGTTTTGCATAGAAGGTAGTTAAAAGTTTAATCGATTTTTTAGTATTCTAGCAGACAAGGTTTTACAAACCTCTAAAAGGACACCTATTTTTTAGTGTTAGTTATTAATCGGTTTCTGTACTTCAGGTCTCGTATCAAGTTCATCGCTTCAGCTTTCAAGAGCTTTCTTTTGAGCTTTAACCAAATTTATGCTGAAGTGTTATACAAAAATAATGCCTTTCTAAATATCCTTATAAATAAATCGTATTCTACCCTTATTTGACAGGCAGATGGTAAAATGAAAAATAGTGGAGCAATGGTTGTGACTCGACAATGTCTAGATTTATTCAATGCAAGGTACAGAACGGTTTGAGCATATGTATTTAGTTGTAAGTGTTGAGAAACATATGGATAGCTGGAATAGGCTTCAAAATAAAGTTTCTTGTTTCCGTTGTCGTTTATATTCAGCGCATCATCATCATCGTTAATCGTTTGTATTCGTACAAGAGTTATTGTGTCATGTTGAGTTAGGACTTATTTAGGACATTGAACAGGGAAGTACATTTTCGTGGTGTGGTACATCTTTAATTGCATGGGCACTATAGGCGTTGAAGTACTTAAGGATATCTCACTTAAAGTGCACGAACTGAAAACTCTTAGACTCAGGATATCGTTACTATTTTATGAGTCGGATGAGATAAATGGAGTCAGAAGTTGACTTTTAGTCTAAGTCTGGAGCTTAAAGCACGTATCGAATGAATTTATCGGCGACAGGGCTAAGTATACATTTTTGTTGGAAGTATAATTGGAGCCACTGTGCGTATTCATTTTCCTCTCTGGCGACAAATATAAATATATACGTTTTAGCACTCCAGTTTAAGATCAGAAGAGTTTGGCAATTGTCATTTTTTATTATGCATGAGCCGTACAGCTAACAGCTACTGATTTGTTGATGCTTCTAGACATAGTTTTAACAATTCCTAAGGAATTAAATGTCTTGGGCGTAACACTCCTAAATGGAATGAAATTATTTTCCGAGCCGATTTATCGGTTTTGCACTTCCCATTAATTTTTGAAACTACAGTCAAAGCCGGTTAAGCGGGATTCACTTAAGAGGTCAATACTGTTAATCGGGACTCCTTTTTTATTACGCCATCGTATTTGTGCCAGGGAATCCGCCTGAGCGCAACAGACATTTCTGCTCCGCTTAACCGGCCTGGACTGAAATAAATCGTTAACATTATTTGAATTGTAATCAGAACAATTATCTGTCTGTGCAGTAGAAAAAAATGAGTTCACAAGAGGAGGACGTGTTTTATTTTATTACCCCAGCCCAGCGGGTAAGGATTCCTCTGCCTTTTGGGGTTAGATGGGAAATATAATGGTAGGAGGGTGCTTAAAGATTAAATGACCACATTGATGAATGAAAATCTCCTGTGGCAGGTTTTAAGATTGGAAAGTAATGTGAAATTCTGAGAGATTCTGAATAATAACAGGAAATCATGACTTGATTTACACGATAGCATTTCAGGACATTATACTTATGCTACAAGAGCGATTCCGAGTATTATCACCAAGAGTAACTTTATGGGAGATTTAGTTGTAAGAAAGGGTTGAGAGGTATTCTGGGACGGCACTATTTCCTTAGCCTCATTAGTTGAATCAGATGCAAATGCTGTTACAAGGGGACCATAATATAGGCCATTTGCCATCGTCAAATTTTTGAAATGAGAGAAAGAGGTGACACAGCATTAGTGTCTGTAATACCCGCATTTGCCCATCCATCCGTGATATGAGAAGTCGGGCTTTCACGTCTACAAGTGACAGGTTCTCAGACACCTAAAGCCCTGTCCTTTAAGCGGCTCCTTTCTCACATCCTTTCTTCTATTGTTTTGGATATTTGATTTTTTTATGATCAGAGTGGTAGACCTTAGTGGGAGATAAAATGTTGGCTGAACTAAGTCAGGAGATATCCAGTCGCAGGCAGATGGGTAGTGTTATTGTTGTTTTTGCTAATGATGAGAAAATGCCACATTTTGGGATAGTTTGAGTATTTAAGTTTGAGCTTTGTTCATTCTATTAGACCTCCCTTCCTTTTGGAGCCAGGCACTAAAGTTTTAATGCTCCGAATAACGTAAACTGTAGTTCGCTTAAGTAACAACGCTGGGGAAGATGAATAAAGTGCATGTATCATGGAATTTTGGAACCAAATGTTGTTATGTTGAATGAGTTGGAAACTTTCCCGTGCAAAGGGCCAAGTCGAGAGAGCTATCTTCGGCATAAAAAGACATCCTAAACCAAAAAATACGCCTTAATCGGCCGGAGCTTTATGGATATAGTTTTTAGTGTGGACTTATGCACATACATAATAATATACCAAGTACCTCTCGGCCAAACTATTCTTTCTGAAACGGTATGATGTTCGGAGCTAAGAACTCAGAAATCTAAACATTTGTTACATACAACAAGCAATATCTTTGAGTTCAGAGCCTTTTGCACAGCTCTTCTCTCGCAAAATCATTGCATAAGTATATGTCCAACGAGCATCATCAGTAGTTTTTTTAGTAAGTCCCTCACGGGGTTTACCTCTTGGTACTTGACGAGTGGAAAAGTTATCATCGATCCTTTTCTAGTAAACTTTACATAAAAGTCCTCTTTAAAAAAACAGGCCACAAAGAAATCATTTTCCCTCTCCGAATGCGTCACTGAGTAAGTCGAAACCTCGAACTGTTGTCATTAAAACAGTTGAAACTGGATAAGAAGTAAACATAATTAAGCTTGAACTTTTATCAAATCCCATTAAATTGGATACACAAATATGATATGTTTTCACATACCAAATGAAGGGCAACAGCCATTAAAGATTTAAGCGGAAGTTTCCTAAAGAGCCATCATTACGACCGGATCTATCATCAAGAGATACTACACTGCCGCATTTCCAGACTTAACGACTCTCCCAGCATCCCACAGCCACTTCCCCATCCTTTAATTGTTGAAATGCCAAAAGTTATGCAACGCTTTTTTTAAACAACATTGGCTTGATGGCATCTCGGTTCGGTGGTGGCATATGGCGCATTAGATAGTTGGGGAGTTGAAGGTAAATAATGCTAAACTTTAATTTATTTCAGATGGAGGGATACATGAGTGACGGGTAACTAACGGGAAGGACTACGGATACCGTGGAAGGAGTAAGAATGTCGCAGGAGAAGCCGCTTATACATATTCAGGTAGCCCTATTAAATTTAATGTTCCGGTGTTCCACAAGTTGTTGCGTCTGCTTCTGACGAGTATAAATAGTCAATCTATTTCATCATGGCTTGGAGGAGGAAATTCTGTAGAATAATTGCACCAGTTTGCAATTTCCAGAAAATCTCAAGAGTCTGGAACATCGGGTGAACAGAGTTTACCGTTATATTTTATTTCAACCACCCGAATAAAAGGCCATTTGGTACATTGGAAGTTGATTTTTTCCCCAGAGAAAATGGGTCATTCAGATTCGGTTACTCTACCTCAAGACTTCAGGAATATCATGTACAATTTCATATCTCAGTTTGTAAGGGGGCAAGGACCTGTGCTTAATTTTGTTCTCTCTAAGATGTTGGGAAGACGTGCTCTGGCCCTTGTCCCGTGCACTGTATATAATTTCTTTGAAAACAAAATTGAGAATTAGACATACAGGTTGGTTTACTTACGCCTGGGCCCGGACGGACGATGTTGAGGGAATGTTGATTAAGCTCATAGTATTGCTTTAGCCCATTAAACAGTTTTTCCAGCACAATCAATTTTATAAGAAAGCAGAGGTTTGTGTATAACATCTTGATTAGGGACCACGCGCTTTAGAGGCCTTAAATGAACTATATTGCATGTTACGGTATAATATTTATTCTCATTGACAATCTTTCTAAATGCATTCGGAGACAACTGTGAGAGTACATACTACGTCCTTTATTTCTTTGACAATTGTTCCGTATCTATCTGAACCCAAAATCCACAGCCCATAAAAATGAGTTGATCTTATGTTTTGTTTTAACCAGACAATAAAATTGTCGTAAACATTTGCTTCTTTCGTGTTTATTTAACAGCTAGAATGTAAATATTTTGTTATTATGAACTGCCGTTAAATTGAAAGAACCCTTTCAAATGCTGATTTTACATAAACTTTTTCCTGAATGATACATTAACTGAAGTTTAAAAAAATGCCCTTAATTTACTGAAAGCTTTCATAAAGAAAAAATAAGGAAACAAAAAGACACCTCAAAGTAATTTCAGATCAACGGGTCTTAAAAATGTACCCTTCAGTATTTAGTAGACGATTATATAAACAGACAGTGATAGGTTTCAGCACCCTTTAATATTCCTATACAAATTCTATTCTCATTCAAACTTCAAAGTCAAAGTATCAATATATATAGTAATCGAACATTTCGGAATCACATTGAATGATTGGAAATGATTGAAATAAAAAAACACCGGGTTTATGGAAGCATTAAGCCATAGCCGCTACGGCGTAGTGGCTAACCTTGTTGGGTTGTTTTGAAAAATTGTCATGCAGTCCCCGAATTGTCATACAAAATTATTATTCCAAATTTTAGCGTTCTTTCAATTTGTATGGTTTTTGTACAACTTTTGAATTCGTACTGTTCTGGTCAACTGTGCTTTCATTCAAGGCCAATTCAGTTTTCAGAAAGCAGCAATCAATAAAACGTTACAAACGTAAAAAAGAGCTCGCCGCTAAAGAGAAATAGGGGATGCTAAAGGCCAAATGTTCTCCAATTGTAGAAATAAAGGATTTAGCATTGCAGTGGGCTCATTTTTATCCAGCCGTGTCGACAGACAGACAGACGGACGAATGGACGGACGGACATCACCGAGATCATAAGCTCTCAACCTTATTTAAATAGGCGAGCTAATAAATACATCGCTCCACAAAGTTGATCAGTAGGTTTCCGCTTTAACGATTTTAACGCTTTATCCGAAAGGAGCTTATTCTGGCTGAGCCAATAGGAATATAAAGAGTCACCCTCTAAGCCATTGGATCTGTTGTACCACACCCTGCCTTCAGATTAGGTGAAGCAAACGTCAATCCACTGATGGTAGTTCATTGATTAATGGTTCTAGACCAGCAACGTTAATTTACCCGCATTAGAAGGTTACATATTACGAAAAGGAACTCAACTATGTTCCGACAAATTGATACCCTAATGTTTCCTCTTTTTACTGCGGAATTTTGTACAGTATACCCGACTTTCCGTGCGTCGAGTTTCGTTTAGGTCTAGAAAACATAATAGGTTTCGTGATGTTTTTAATAATTTGGCTAATATCCCTGCATGCTAAAAGATACGGAGTTGAGATTTTGAACGAGTATGAGGCTCAATATACTAAGTATTTAACGATAGGATTTACAATGAAATTATGTTTAATATTACCTAAAGGAAAGTAATAATAACAGGATGTAAGGGAATTTTTTCAGAAGGCCATATTTTTTTATACGACATAGTGTACTTGGAGCTAGGAGACGAATAGAAATCAGCAGGTAAATAATAATGCTAATCTCCTGGTGGCAGGGAAGGAAGAAAATCCTGGGAGAGAATGGCGGTGGTGGTAGGAGAGCCGTTAATTGAAAAAGTAACTGGGCTATATAATGTGCTAGAGAATGCAATGGGAACATTGTTGCGTCCGGAAGGCTGAGGAGCATTACGATCTATAGACTATTATGAAACTTTCGCATTAGGGGGCTCATGCAGTTCTGAATACTTTGTAAACTTGCCGGAGTGATATAAGATTGATGAAAATTGTGTCATTCTTTCAGAATGCGTCAAACCGCATGTTACGATCCCCAAGCCATGAGTCAATATCAACGGAGATATCGCTTCTTTCACTCTCGAGTCTGGGTCCATTTGTCCGAATTCCATCCCCAATCCCAGATGGCCGACATCGACTCACAGTTCCGAATTCCAGTGAAGGATTTAAATGTCAGGAATTCTGGGTAGAGGAGGAAAATGATCTAATAAAAAACTTCGGGGCGTTATTTAAGTTCCTGGGTAAGCTAATCTGTATTTATGACTTCACCAGAAAACACCCCCTCCTGACTCATGTACCTGACAATGTTAATAATTTATATAGCCCATATCAACACATAAATCATATTAATGGACAAAAGTATTAAATAGTTCATTAACAAAATTATAATTTTAAATCATAAGTTTCTACGAAAAAAACTAGAAACTATTTTCATGGAGCGGAAGTGAAGACGAGAAGAAAGTGAGGAAACAGTTTCCTCGTTTCCTATTCTGTTCCCTTTATGGGGCTGATTGAGACACTTCCGCTTCTTCTACATAATATTAAGGATATTTTGCCTTGCCATGAACTATAAACTATCATCATTAATCATTCAACATGCTTGTGATCCAATTTTTAAATCCATCTCGTAAATCGTAGGTCTACCGAAATCCTTCTCTACAACTGACATCAATTCAACACTTCAACCCAACCCGCTTTATGCTTCGTTACGAAAGTCGAGCTCGGAACTAGATTTGTCGCAAGTCCGTTGCAGCGATGTGATCTTTCGAACACATTTTGGACCCACTTCCCGAAGGTAAATTTTAAGCTCATTATTAGTATTGATGGTAAGGAGGCAAAAGCTAATAGACAGAGATATAACTTACATCCCTAGGGAGTTGTACCGAAGGAAGTTACATTTATAAATTATTTTCAACTTTTTCAACATTAGTTTAAAGCTCCAAAACAATTTCATAAAATCACGTACTATCATGTTTGTCAAACGGAACCAACCTCACTGATGTCCCCCATGCAAGGCAAATATAAGAAAGTTCAATATCAAAAAATGGTTCATTTTTTTAAAGCCTTCACTTGTGTGAATTTTTTTTGTAGTTGCCTTGTCTCTCATGAGAAAAAAACAAAGAGAAAAGAAACCTTGAATTAAAATCATAAATCTTGTATATTATTATATATTTAATAACTGTAGCTGTTCCACATGGGTTGCCGTGGGAGACGTGTCCTCTACATCTCAACTTCCTTCGCCACAAGGTCGTCCCCATCTGGGCCCCAATGGGGGCTCATCATTCACACCTGCAGACCTTATCCGCTCGGTTAATAAAAAGATTCGGCAACTCTACATTCAAAAACGTCTCCTCGTTGCCTACCGAGCCCTGGAGAGACTTAGTCAAAGTGACTTTGATCTGGAGAAGCTTCCAGTAGTCGTCTCTATGAACTCCCTAACCAACCGCCGGACTGATGTTCCAATTCGAATTGCCAAAGCTGAATTGGACACCCTGAAAATCCCAACAAGGAAGAAACCCGTCAAGGAAATCCCTCTCACGCTCAAAGATGTGGAACGAGAACGAGGAGTTCCGCTATCCAAATTCGAAAGAAATATGATGATTTTTAACTGGCTGCACAATCTAGATGAAGAGGCATACGAATCGATTGAGCAGTAAAACAGTCCTCTGGGCTATCATCACACAGCGTCTTATAAATTCTCTTGAAACGTAATGTGAGTTTCGGTGGCCAACCTGTTGTCCGATCCGATTTAATTTGACGGGATATGAAATTATGAGTGTAATTATTTTTTTATTATCTCAAGCTCTACGTGATCTGAACTTATATACACTCCTCCATTGTGGGGGGTACGAAACCAGGCACAAATTTATAGGTATTACCTGTTTCGTCCTAATTCCAGTCATTGATGCAAGTACTTCAGCACCCAGTTTAGGATTACTTTCTAAGCTGAAGGTTTAGTCTATTGAGACAGTTTCAGAAAACAGTCCTTTGTATCAAACTTATAATTTCTCATTGCGTCCATTTTGAAATCCTTTTGCTCATAAATCAATACAGCTCTCATCAAATTTATGGTTTCGTACGTGCGCTAATCATCATCTACACCAATTTCATTACAAACGATTATCATCGGTAAAGTACTGTAGGTAACCCAATTGGATTGAATTATTAAACTGATTACAGACCATATTTTTAAATGTATCTACCGATTCTTTAATGCTCAACAGGTGAACATTTCCCTTCAGTTGATTAATCAATTCTTAAGCAGCTTTGGACATTTGTGGTCGAGTCTAGAATCTAGATTAATAGCTTCTTCTGGGTTTTTTCATGCACCCGGTGGAAATACCTTAGGTAACTAAATTTCCCAAACGGAACTTCAAACGATACACTGCTTCATCCAAAAATGCCTGACGCAAAGAGATCATACATTTTCTTGAGATCATGAACACATGTACTCCTTACCAAGCTATATAGTATGCTTTATTGACTTTTAGAAACCAAGGCCCTTATTTATAGTAAGCAAAGCCTAATATTGTCTTCGTATTTACCATACAGTCCTAGACACTCAAGGGCCTGATAGTTAACATTAACCAGAAATGAACAACTCCAGATAATTCTGTCAAACCCTGAAACTTCTTACTGATGCCAAAGCGTAGAAACCCCATTTAGAGTTATATGTAGTTGTTAAAACGTTAAAATCGCCGCAGTCGTCGATAGGTGTAGGAATCTTCTTTTAAATTGAGAACAGTCCCACAGGTTACCAAACTGAGTGCTTAATTAGCATGGGTTTTATTTCACGATGCAATAACAAATGTTGCTAAGATCAGCCAGCCTCCGTATCTTCATCCAGCGTGGGGGATTTCCCGACTTCTGTTCTGTAAAATGTCGTAACTCATAAGCTTAAAAGTGTCTCCCGGTTGCCGGTATGATTTCGACCATAACAAATTGGGTCATGTCAGAACGGTCTCCTCCCCTCGAGTTTTGCAATATTGTTATGACCTACCTACTATGATTCTTATCAGTAAATATTCTAGTACTGTGCTAGAATAATACTGAATCACACTACATCCCTGTTAGCCTAAGGTGTTTAATGTTTGCAGTGCGAGCTCGTTGAACTGGCAGTACTATGGGCAATGTGTCTACGGTTGTTTTATTCCCTTTTCGCTGGGATGTTATAACAAGATTTATGTAATGGTAGTTAATTGACCCCCAGGGTTCGGGCATGTTTTGTTACCAGCTCTGCGCGATTGTTTGTTACTTTGTATGTATGTATTTATGTACCTGTAATTATTTCTACATATTACTAATGTACTACTACTACTACTGCTACTACTACTACTACTACTACTATATGTACTTATATTCTAAGAATTGAGAACTGAATCCCCTATCCATATAATTACAATTATATTTCCAAAGATGTTATCATAATCAAGTCTGATCGTGATTAGTAACTAACATACTGGCCAAGTTTACGAAAAGCTGTTTTGACCCTTACTTGTTAATTAGGGCGCATATAATATTAAGGAAAGAGATACAGATGGAATATAGATGATTATTAAGCCGTATTAAGAATTATGCATGAATTTACCCATCGGACTAAAAGTTGAACTGATGTAAGAGGTGAAAGTTTTTGTTGCTGAAAAGATTAAAATTCTGTGACCAATTAAAGAGGTTGTGAAGTTGGCAGCGATTGTTGGGCTTTATTCTGACTCTGCACTAGAGTACATCCTGTAAAGGAATCAAAAGACATGGGAAAGTTTTCCTCAAGAGTAATGTTAATGAAGGGTTGAGAAAAAGTATTGGAATGCTCCGTTCCATGGAAAATGTATCGGAGGGATTGAGAAGATAAAGTTTTCTACTTTCCCACATTTTGGAGAGGGAAATGGGCAAGTGGGCTGAATAGTACACGGTGCTTTAAATAGGTTATTATGGAAGAGAGAAAGTTGTAGAAAGGGAGGTTTGGATGGCGACGATTACTGATAAATGAGGTGCTTCGTACCACGGACCTCATAGTCTGCAGTTCTGTTCTGGCTAATTTACTGTAGAGCATTTGAAGTCTGGAAAGAAATGAAACGAGAGTAATTGGTTCCGGAGTTTGGTGAGTTGACGGACGGATCCAGTGGCAGGCTAAAAAGGGAATATACTTTATCTTCTTCCCTACTAACCAAGTTAGGAGGAGATACTAAGAAACGGTAGGCAGAAAATAAACTGATATATGAGGATGCATCCGGAGAGTGATGAATCAAAGAACGTCAAGACTTGCTCTGGGTAATTTCCGGTCATTCATCTTGAAAGACTCTTCAGTGACGGCCGCAACTAAATAAATTGAGACCGTTCTCCATTACAAAGTTGAAAGTCAGTTACTGGGCCTGGATTTACTGAGGGAAGAAAACTATTTCCAAACTATAATTTCTAAACACATCAAGAAAGTGGATAGGAGGGGAAAGTGGGATACAACCTACAACAAGATCTGGAAGTCATATATACATACATACTCCCACATTGTCGTATCTACGGAGGAAATATCCAGAAAACACGTAGGGACACACTTTCCAATGTCTGTACCTCAGTATGTACGGGAGACGGAGGAATAATATGATATCCCAGGATTAACAAAGAGACAGCTTGCTGGACTTGATTTTAGTTTAGCGACAGTATTTCTTGAAAATGTGACGCGAGGGCAATTGGAGATAGGGAAAGCAGGATGTCCACACATATCCAGGGTGGAATCGCATATTAAACCCCCCTTGTTCATATTTCAGGTTGACCAAGCAGATAAAGGCCCAGTGTATATAGACGAAGGAACCAACACTTTTCTTTTCCAGATACATTCTTCTAGAATGGAAATCGTTTGATACATACGGGGATACATTTTTTGGTTTGTACATGAAAAGAACTTTTACTCTCGGAGTTTTCCTATTTCTTTCTCCATGGATTGGATTTTATAGTCACATCAGCAGAGCTTTGAATCTGACTCCTCTGTTTCTGCCTTGTCTCGTTTGCTTGGTTTGGATGGAGAAGCTTAGACAGGAGGCAACACACTCAGTTTCCCATCTAGTCAGAATTGATCCAGCCTGAACCCTTCCGAAGCCCACCGAATGGATCCCAAAGGTCCCAGAAGAAGCACTGATTTCTTATTCTCGGATTGCTTACCAACTTGCAAGGACGACGGCAGAGGAGCGTAAGAAATCTTATCTATAAATGACATGCATAAGCAGTTAAGGTTTCTTCTTTCTTTAAGAACAATTTCCTCTTCTTGTCTCTTCTTGTTTCATAGGGAGAAAAATACAAAAAATTTAACCCCTGTGTTAACATTTCTCTTTGCAACTATCTCAATTTTCTTCTCCATATTGGATTATTTCTGTTCCGTGCTCTGAGTCCCAGTCACAACAGGAACGGCCGACTATGCCTCACTTTCTCTCCCGTCCTTCTGCACACGGAGTCAGAGAGTGTGTGTGAATGTGTGGTGATCAACCTAGTCCAGGATATCTGCAGCTGGATAGCTGGCTTTCCTGGATGGATCTCTCTGTACATGGATGGATATAATGGTATACACACAACAGGATATTATTTTATAGGATGGTGGGTGTTGTAGTCCATGGACTAGGAGACGTGTGTGTATTTGAGCAAGTATAGAACTGCTGTTGAGCTGAGAGGAAGAAAAACAAGTCGAAGTTTCAGTCTTAGTTATAGATCCTTGTTTTCTCCACTTTCTTTCCCAACCCATTCACCACTTGTTAAAGATGATGGTGTGGGATATTGCCCAAATTCAATCAGCTATATCTTTTCAACTTTCATCTCTTGCAGCTTATCTCCCTCCCGCCTCTGACTACAAGGAAGCCAGCCTTTACAAGGAAATACAAGCCCTTACTACATAAGTGGATATTACACTCTAGAACAACTCCTAAATCCTATGCATTTACAATAAACATGAGGCATCCTTTTCATCCTCCCTCTCTCTCCAAGTACGTATATGAATCCATATATCTGTTCATATAAAACCATGTAGGTACATGTAGGATGTTATCGTATTATTGGGTGTAGAGGTATGTACTACATCCAGACCTAAATATCCCTGTCGTGGATAAGATATAATAATTATGTACAATGTAATCCCTTCCTCAAGCTCTTTTGGGTCTCATATACTTTGATTTAGCTCTGGATGCACTGAAGGGTCGGAAACCTATTTAGTATCAGTCTTGATCTGGCGTGTGGAAAGTGCTCTCCTTGGTCGACTCCGTGTCAACTGTAATTAGATACCCTTTCAATATCTCTCAGCCTCTGATTATGTAGTCTGCTTTAACAGGAACTGTGCAGGACATCGTAGTAAAGGAAAGGGAATCAGGAGGCTTCGTCTAATCCTCTTCTTCTCTGGGATTACTCAATCAATTAATTTAGAAGCCACCAACGTCATTCAATACAAATAGTCTTGCTATGCTATGCACTCCTTCCTTTATGTTCATCAGACTCCGATCGGTTCTCTCCTTTAGTGTCGTGATTACTAGCAAATCGATTCACCCTGACTGAACTCTGGCATATGGGAGCAGGCTGCCTTTCATTATAAAATCCGACAGTAATATTTCAGTCAGATGGTGTTTATGAATGAGGGACAAGAATGATGTCCTCATTTTCCCGAATAAGTAATAGCTCAAGTAGGAAGTAAAATCTTTAGAATATGTAGGAATTAGTATTAAAAACAGCTTTCCGTCCTTCAGAGCAATGCAATAGATGGCTGAAAAATAAGGTATGCAAAAAGGTCTGGGATGGAGAGTCCCGGCCTGTTTCCACACAGATTGGGACTGGGACAGGAGCCATATTGTGTATCCAAGAAGCATAAGAAGAAGATTCATCTTACATAAAGTTGGTTAGGTGCAAATTAGCTTGAGATTCAGATTCATGCAGAGACTGGAACAGCAGATGCTTCCCAAACTCACTTCCATCTCTCCTTGAGGTCCTACAAAAGGCCGAAGTAGCCTGAGGTATATGGGCATTATTTAATAGTTAATTTCCTACCCCATCCCATCCATCAGGTTGCCGAGTCAAACCGAAACACAAACAAAGAAACTTGTAATCTTGGCTTCCCAAAATCTTCCTTACATATATATTCAAGGATGAGACTGCATGAATTTTGCATGTCATTTCATCTCCACGCCTTACTTACTTTCCTAACTTTTCCATATGCTAAGCTGGGGCCGCGGCGCAGGGAACGGAGGATATGAGGGGCTGTTAGAGGGGGATCTTCTTCAGGGCTGTCAACAAACAAGTCATATTTTGTTTAATCAGACCATACAGATATGTCGAGGCAGGACTCATCCCACCGTCCCTTGAATACCTTTGTAATTTCTCCAAGGCGGCTCTCGTTGAGTAAATATCTGTGCGGAGATGGGAGGGCTGAAATAATAATTTGGCCATCATGTGTAAACAACAATACAAGTCTTGGTAAGATGAAAGATTTAAGTGAAGAGGAAAATCAATCACTTCCCATTGTTAAATTCTTGGTAGCCCAGGAGTACATAGCAGCCTTGTCCTTGTGGAACCTAACAAGCCCAGGAACATAACAGCAAGGAGGGCAAGACACAGAGACAGAAATAAGAAACAGTAGAGGGAATTTGAAGAATAAAGAGAAAGCAGAGAAGAGTCTTCATATATTAAGTGCCATACCCTCAAGCGTGTGTCCGTAATGGGGAGGAGAAAGCGAACGGAATTGCACATCTTCACAGAAGCAGTAGTAGTGGGATATTATACAAGAATGGAGATAAGGAGGGCTGGAGTCTTCTTTCCAGTCTCACGTGAAAAATAACACTGTTCACCGTTGCTCTTTTACGATTTGTCTTCCCTCTTTCATGTCTTCAACCCATTCAACCAACTTCCTTTCTCTCTTTTTTTTTTTACAGCTTCTGGTCTTATGAAATTTTAAAACTCCTCTATACTCTCTCCCAGGTAATTTTTACAAACGAACTCACTAAGATAAAGCGAGTTGAGTAGATCTCCCAGCAGACAACGAAATCTTTAAGCTCCGTCCCCTGACTTCCTGAATCCTCAACCACGTAAGGGGAAGTAACAACAATTATACCTATCTACCTACCTAGCTATAATAATGGTACCTAGCCACAACAGATGTGCGGAAAAAAAGGCTACTGCTGGGACACAGGATATTAAGACGGTGGTGGTGGTAGACGGAAAAAGAGAGACTGGCTACGGAATTTAATCGGCAATAATAATACCCTGTACCGTTGATAGTTGATCTCCAGAGCCTCGTTTGTATCCCATCCAAAGCAGGTCGTAAGGATAAGGATAATCAATACTTATATATGCACGGACATTTGCATCCCGATTCTCTTGATCTAATCTACAAGAGTGGAAGGTCTGGTGGGTTCCTTGGGTTACAAACTCCTTTTCATGGAATCAGATAAACAAAATATGGATTTATTAATGTCGGAGCCAATATTGGATCCAAAAGGGACACCTATCCCTAGGGGTAACAATAAATCCTAGATTATAGAATACTCACTCCATTCCTCTCTACTGGAGCCACTCTAAGGCAGTCTTCTTGGTTCTTCTTCCAGGCGAAGCTTGTTCATCTGAATCATAATAATATTATACCACTCCATTCATATACATAATATACATTATATTACCTTACGTCAGAGGAAAGACAACTGACTAAGGACTAGGGGCTTTCTCCTAAGCTGATTGTAGAAGTCTGTAGATTTTGACTCACCAGTCGCTGGGAGGTTTTTCATTTTCATTTTACACGAGGATAGAACTCTCTCCTATATCCAACTGATATTAATGACTTTTCCAATTTGACTTCCCCTCTGTCTCTTGTCATACGACATTAGGTATAAGTTCTATAGGAGAAGAGGCTGTGGTATCCAAATCCAGTGTGGGCTTCTTTTATGAGAATTTCGGAGGATTCTTCTCAAGGCGGTGGCAGAGTATTAAAAAGCCGCCGGTTGGGCTTCAGAGATACGAAAAAGGGATAAGAAGACGAAGGAGTAAGTGAAAGAATTACAATGTATATTATAGAGAGAGGTATAGAATGAGGAGCAGAAGGCTTTCCCTTCGTCAAGGTATTGAGTGGGGAGTAATGCATTTTATAAAAGTTTAGTGGGATGGAAGAAGGACTGAATGTCTACTCCACTCTTTCATAATACTTGATGAATTCCAAGTTCTTACACCAGATTCTTACCTACAATGCCACAATGATGAGCCAGCACAATAGCTCCAGGGCTTAAAAGCCCTGGTAGGGCATAGTGCGGGCTGGGAGTGAAAGTGGTGGTGGTGGTGGTGATGGTGGTGGTGGTGGAAGGGAGCAATTATCGAAGCTGGCGACAAGAAAACGAATGACTGTCAGCCAGAAGCAAACTTCAATCATGCATACCTATTAATCTAAATCGATTCTGCCGATGCATCCCATCATCATTCTTCCTCTTTTACCCATTCAGTTAGTCAATATGTAACTGTATGTACATATGGATTCATAAGACAGACATAGGAATCTGTTCGAATAGACCTAAGCCGAAGACAAGTTCTCATAAACTCTTACTAATACCATTAGAAGAAGAGGAGGAGAGGGAAAGTTCCTCCATAAGCTCATGTTATCAGTTTAACAGTAAGAGGAGAGGATGTATTTTCAGTGGAAAGGATTCTCAGTCTGTGTGACACGGTGTGATATGTACACTCAACGTCTCTCCTGACGGCTAATGTCTTGAAGTGAAATGGACTTGGAAGGCAAAGTTGTGTGGAATGATCAGTCCAAATGCACTGCCATTCCCTTTGCCGTGCATACAGCAAGGAAGAGACGGAGAGGAACACTTTGCAAAACAATAAAAGCAACTATTACTACATTCGGTTCAAGGATTGAGGAGTACCTTTAGTGGGAATCAAAAGCCTTCTTCTGAAAAAATCTCATATCATCATCCGAAGGGTTTTACTTTTACCTCTTGAGAAGAATGTTGTTTTTGCCATTACCAGCTGAGGATATTCTCCATTCAGATTCACAAAGAAGAGGCAATCACTATAGGAGTACCATAGCTCCCTTTTTTATTATTTTCTCCTGGATTCTTCCAGTCACTTTTCCAAATACTAATCATTAAAAGTAGTTCTACCGTGAAAGAACAAGCCTTTACTTCTAACTTTGCATATTACTCCTCGTTTTCATTCCTCTCCTAAACTCAGAACAAAGGATTCCGAACATTGTTTTTTCTGTCGATGAGATGACGATCTTTATTTACAGTTCTTTCTTAAGTCTCATTTATAGCCTACTAGCCCCAATCGCCTGTGTGTGACCAGCAGTATAAACACGTACGTTTCAACAACACTAGAACTTCACAAACTCGCCCAAGTGCCTCTCACACTGAATTATTCATCAACTTTAACGGCACTGTCTACGATGGCTATAAAACAAGTTCATAAGCACATCATGCAGAACCACCAAATTAATAAATGATTCAATCCCTGATTACACGAACTCTGTAAAAGAGGCGGACACTGCATGAATTATGAATCCCTTGGATCAATTTAAAACAGCTAACGATGTGGCCATCAGGACTATCGTGCTGGCAAGCTAAAAGTAGCAAAAAACCAGGGATATTGAACGGTTAATTTTATTTCGCGTTATTAGCTCGTCTATCTAAATAGGATGGGCTCATATGATCTCGGGCTCTGTTTGCCCGTCCGGTGGGATCCAAGACCTACTGCTGGATGTAAATGAACGTAGGCAGTAAGCAACTTTGCACTTAAATAAAAAGGTTTTCAAAATTTGTAGATAGTTTCCAAAGCCAACCAGACACATCAAGACTAAACAAAAGGAGTCATTTGAAGTACACACATAATCGAGCATTTCATTTTTTGTATCCTTAACGGTTGTTAGATTTTCAAAATTTTCAATAACAATCAAATAATGTTTTAAATGAATATCGTTTAAGATAGTGATATTAAACGATGATTATATGCACGGTGGTCGATGTTAGAAGGGTCAACTCGGTGGTCGGTGAAAGAGGGGCATCAACTTCTCCAGCAACACGGCGAGTTACTTTTCAACGTTTACAACGGTTTATTAAACTACATTTTAGGATGGAAAGAGAATTTCATCCTCAGCTACCGCTGTAACAGATCTACTACATGTACTTTAGGTAGAAGGAAGAAAGCAATTTACAACCTATCTAAAACTAGGGATTTAGGTAGTGGTGGTAAAAAAATGGACAAGGATGGGAGAGGTGTGATATGGAATAGATGAGACGGTTAATTAAATCAGTTTTGTTCTGTCCCTCTGCTGAAAAGATGTGACTGAGGATTCAGAATGTCGGAGTTCTGACTGAAGAAGAGGATTTGGGATAAGAAAGAAAAAGTGATGGCCTTTATGATGAAGGTTGGAAAAAGTGTTTCCTCCCAGTCAGCGAAATCTCTTAAATTGTTATTTGATAGGAGATCCCAGTTTCCGAAACGATTTTGAGTTAAATCCCGAGCTTAAATTTTCCATTTCAGCCAGAGCTCTTGGTAAGTGCAGGTGGTTGGAAGTCTTTGGAGTCTCTCCTTCTTCTCCTTGGCTACATACATTGTAAAAGAAAGTATTCTGAGAGGAAGGTTAACTTGAGGTTTAAAATGAATCAAAAGATATCTTCTGAGGAAATGTAGGGAGAGGACATGTGACATTTTTTCTAGTATTACACAAGAAGGGAGAATGAAACCAGGGAGATGGATTAGATATTCGTAAAAGGAAAATCGATGGTGAATGAAATTCATGTGAGATGTGAGAGTGTGTCGGTGGTGGTATTGGCTTGGCTGGACTGAATATCTATCCGCCACTGCTTACCCATTTCATACCTTCTGCCTCTCATCTCCAGGGGATACTTCCACTGAAATCTGGGTGAGAAAAAATTGATCCACGTATAAAATGAGACACTTTTGGCTCGCTCTTATTACACACTTGCATTTGTCATCTTACTTTCTCATTCCTTTCCCTCCCTCATCATCTCGAGTCTCATTGCCGTCCATTTACTCAATCTATTTCACCAGCAGCACCTTCAATCTCTACCACCACCACTTTCTCCCACATCCGACTGACGATCTTCAAAAATACTTGCTTTAAGAGGAGTCGGGGGAAAGGGATTGGAATCCGCTTTTAACAACTTGAACAACATCAAAATTCCCATCAATTGAGATAAAGATGACTGACTCAAGACATTAATTGACTCCTTATTTGAATTTGACTTTCCTCCCTTCACATTCATACATGTATTGTGTAGTCTGACTTCCATGTAATACCTTACAAATTTCCTACCCCATAAATGGCACAAATGGTCCAGAAGTATTGAAAACGGGAGAATACATGGAGTAAATGGGGATTTTTATTTCCTCCGTGCCATGGAATGCTCAAATTTTGCACGATAACAAGGGGAAGTTGGCGTAATTCATGAAAATAAATTCAGATTGATAGTGTTCTGAGATCATGGTTTGTGAGGCGATTGGGGGAGAGTATTGGGAGAGGTTAGATATGTAGGGCAGATAATGAGACAATGATGGTGAGTTATTTCAAAGTGCCTGTCATTGCACCTGATGATAGCTTTCAAAACTATTCTCCCGTATAATATGATGAAATATGGAAGAAATAAAAATACAAGTTCCCGTGGATGGAACCGGGGCCCTGTTTGGGCTCCTGCCTACAGCATCCATTAGTTTCTTCCAGAAAAATCAGATCGACAGCCCCGCTCCGACTTGCCTTATTGTATTACTGTGATTTATGCTTGATAAACGGGATAAGGGGATACTATCTTCTTCTCGGACTCAATATCATCATCCCAGTACAACCAAACTTTCTTCACATAAACTTTCTCCATGGGCTCGTCATTAGTCCAGGGCAAACTCGTCCTACTTTGTCCCAAGGCCAGTCCTGTAGGACAATATTGGCAAAGTACGACTTGGCCTGCACACAAGCTATTATAGTTTTCTGGTTGTTGGTGGAACCCTTAGTAGCAGTTCGTACCTAACTTAGTACTTCTGCACGGATTTGGGCCATGGAATGGAGTGCATGGACGGGTGTTGCCCACATGTAGAAATATCATACAGACCGAGGCCTGCTTGAAACTTGATCGGCAGAGTTGGCGATTGGACCTTGCCACCTTCACTTCAGCTTTGATACGATAGGCACTTAATTTATTAGAACTACAAGAGCCTCCCTGGAATTATCGTGGTTAGCTCCGAGTACAGTTTCTTTCAAGTATGAGATTGCAAATTGACTGTGGTAATGTAGGGACGGGAAGCAGGAGAAAGCATCTCTTCAACAACAGATCCGTTTGATATCCAGCAGATTCTAGCCACCATGGTGCACATAACTCCGAAAGAGCCATCAACAGCCTGCTTCTCTCAGACTCTTGAAATATTTCATCATAATACATAATTGTATCGATTCCTTCTTGTTTCTTACAACAACTTGATCCATGTCCACGACTCCAGCCAACAACAACTATTCACTCGTTTCCTTTATTTCTAACCCAAAATTCCATAAACTTCATCAAGTTTTATCTCTTTTCTTGTCCTTTCACGCTCCTCTACAAAGAATTTCATTATCGAATACTATATTTATAGCTTCTAGCAACTCTCATCTAGCACCTATTAACCTGGCGTATAAAGAAACGTCGTATCTTTAAAAAAAAATTGTAATTGAGAAGTGCGGCTTCAATAACAAGGCTTTAGTATAAACCTGCCTGTATATATCTTGGAGACAGAGAAGTCTCGCTTTAATTCTATCCATGTCATTTATTTTATATGTTTGAGACGTCGGATGTTTTCTCATCATCATGCAGATGATCATCCACATAGGGGACGATGCCTGGCAGGGCTTGTTTTACGTACTATTGAGGAAACCTTTTCAGGTGGAAAAGTCTCATTTGGTTGAAGGTCAATGCGATGCATTCATTCGAAAGTACTTGGCTAGAAATTGACTAGTACATACATCCTAGCGATTTTAAGATAAAACTGTCGGCGCAAATTTCGACGAGTTTATATCCTGACCTCCAAATGTTTCCTTTCAATCGTCTATACTTTAAGTGTCTGAAATCGATTGACAAATTAATATTTAATGGAGAAGAACTTTTTGACAAGGTCAGATTTATCAGACTTATTAGTTCCTTATGCATTGATGTGCGATTATTGCGATCAAATAACTGTGGCATTGTCAGCAGAAATGTTTCTCCATTGGGTGAACTATTTGCGTCTAAGGATCTTTGTAATAGTCAGCGTATTTACAGGGACTGTTCGTTTGGTTAGATGTTATAGTCGGATTAGTTCCCAGGAATTGAAATATTTATTTCTAGACAGGAAAGCTTGACGTGTGGATGATGGGCCAACTCGCCAACTATTGCTTATTGTCAGTCAGGTGCCATAATATTTAGTGTGTTTAAGACCCTAGTCAGACAGAGATAAAATGACGTGAAATACTTTTTCAGAAAGAGCTTCAAGTGTCGGTCGGCACGCGTCTGCCTGTTTTCAACTTTGAGGAATTATTGTTTAGATTATCAGTTATGCATTACTGCTGACACCAGACAGTCTTCCTTTCGTTCCCTAAGAATGTGTTATTATATTATGTTCGAATAATATTGAATTATTCACAATTCCAGACACATACAGCTTCCCTATGAGTAAGTGTTAAACCGGATTTCCTATTTGCGTCATTTATTAAAGCAAATTTTCCTTTCGGTTTCAAAGATAAGTTCAAATTCTAACACTTCCCCAGACGCATGTCCGTTATTAAATAAATCAGCATACCTATACCTACCTACATTCAAACCAGATGCAAATATTCGACGAATTTTAAGCCCATTTAATATGCAAATGTTATTTGCTGCCTAAATTTGGTTGGTCACACACAGGTCCGATCCGTTAGTTGACCTTACCTATGCATTCCGTCAGGGCAGAATTAAGTAGGGGCCAGTCAAATGTCAAGATCGTTTAGTAAGGAAAGGATTTTATGCAAACAGAGCTTAAGCGGGTCACATCATTCATAGTCCAAAGAAAGCAGAGGGTTTTAATGTGTCATTAAATTGAAAAAAAGACGAGGGAAGGTACGGAATGCAAGCAGACGTATTTATTGCCACCACCCTGTAATTTAATATTGAACATCCATTAAAACTGTAAAAATGTCGTAAATCCATTCAACCATGGTTCCTCTGCAAAGAAACCATTCTTGAAGCGGGGCGAGGGAAAATATTATAAATTATCATGGCTGTCTTCTCCCGATCCATTATTCAATTTATCCGAAATTTCCATGGGAAGCGAGATTTAACACGATACGTCGACCGACAGGATTTAACATGGAGGAAATGAGAGCGTTCGTGAAAATCTGGGTGAATAGGCAAAAGAGGAAATCATGGGACCATTGACTCAAAACTGTCACCAGTTAGACGAGGATAAATTTGGATTTTGTCATATTTCATTCCTAGATGTGGGGGGATTTATATATGTTCAATGGAAAGCATAATGTGGAAGACCAAGCGAGAATTTCTTCCCTTCTGCTCTTCTCTAGAATACGAAGCTACGGAAGCTAATGGGACGACAATGGGTTGGAGAAGAATCCATTCTCTTGCCGAAATAGAACATTTAAATTGGTGTTCAGAATCTGTACTGGTCCGGATATCTTACTGGGAGACTGGGAGAGACTGTATGATACGATGAACTGTATGGAATGGATGGAGGAGGTTGGACAGGAGATGGATTGTAACTTGTGGATTGATCGGGTGATGAAAGAAGGATGGATTAAAATAAATAAGCATAAAAAGAGGGAGAGAGAAGGGATGTAGTTCTCAAATGTTTATGGGAATGGATATGAGAATTAGGAAATGAGCTGCGGAGGCTTTTCTGCAACCAAGAAGCCCAATTTCATCTGTTTTTATTATCCTTAACCAAGTCAGATTTATTTGGGCCATTGGTTGTTCGAGATGAGGAGAAAGAGTTTGTCGAACGTGCAGCAAGTGAATTGGATTTCCCTGCCATCCAATCTACGGAGAGAGAGACCTGTGAGAACCCTTCTGTATTGAATAGCTATAAATTTTTTTGAATGGGTAATGCATCTGCATTATTCCGGTACTTGGCCGAAATCCCTCATAAACCAAAACTTCTAAATGAAGACTATCAGGAAGGGATGGTGTGGACGGGACTCCTAATTTTTATGCTTTCGTTCCCCGCAGTAACTATCTGTACTTTAGCCTGAGAGTACAAGTGGTTATTTATTCATACAGATTTACCCCTACCACCCCAGCCCTACTCCTATCACTTACTTCGGCACTTCCGTCTTCCAATTCCAATCTATCTTCCCTCTAAATCCTCTCATTTCTCCATATATATCCCCCTCTACTCTCTTATCTCCACTCATGGGCTCTGCTCCTCAAGAATTAGTTTTCCCGTCTGCTCCTTTCTTCTAAAATAAATCACTCCTATAAATAGCTAATGAAATTTTTCCATCTAATTAAGACATCCGTTAACTTGGAAGGATAGATCTTACTCTGTCATTAAATAAAGTACTCCTGACTTAATTGGGCTGGATCCTGAGGTGCTTGGGAGCCGCCATATTCTCTCAGTTCTCTCACACCAGTCAACTGTCTCATTTTGAATTAGTGGGTCAGGTTGAGTCAGAATGATCAGAATACCTGAGGACGGCCGGGAGACTTGCATCTTATCATCCTGCCCTGAAAATGTAGGTCTTTAACCAAAATGCGACGAATCTCTGGGACATCATACGTACTTGAGGTTTATATTATATTCCTGCCGTATTAACTGCATTTGTGTGTAGGGAGGAAATCGAATTTATATCTTGGTTAAAGATACCGACGATGATGATGGTGAAGGAGTTATTTATTTTGTTTCATCATGCCCGTGTGGCAGTGTATTCCCCAAACTATATCTGGCTAAGAACGTAACGAACCTTTGGAGCTAGAAGTAGAAAAACGGAAATCCTTGGCTGGAAACTTCTTACTTTTCTGGTGAAAGGGGAAAGAAGGATTGCTTCGGCTCGAGAGAACAGGGGCTATAATAGGGTGTAAGGTAGAGTTATTGTAGATGAAGAAAGTGAAGCAGGAGTTTCGGGACCATGGATCTCTCAAGATGATCAATACGGAGTCAGCCAGATTATTGTTAGGAGGACCCTGGGATTATAATGTTAGAGGAAATTAAATTATGAACTTATTAAAAGGAAAATGGGTAAAGGCGTCAGGGACCAGGAGAAAAACGCAATTAGGAGTTACGATAGAACGTGTGTAGAATTTTGTAATAGTTTTTCGTGTCCATTGTCTGCATAAATGTCCTTCTTTCTCTAGTTTCCTTTACTTTTTTTTGCGAATACAGCAGACTAGAGTGCTGATTAACACTCATGCGTCCCATGCAAACGACCACTTACACCTTCTTCTCACTTCGACCAAGTAATGTCTTATTAACGAGATTATATCTTCCTTGAGATCGTTAGGCTGTAAAAATAACGAAATTGTCTCCAAAAAAACGACCCCATCGTGGTAAGTTCCTTAAGACGAATGCAAATAGATATAGCCTCCATTGATTACACGGGACAGTCCTTGTTTCTTCCCATATTGCTCGAGGACTCGACCCACAGAGGAAGAAGATACGAAAGGATGTCTCTTACTCAGTACATACACACACAGAGACAATCCACTTCCACCACTACTATGTAGCTCACTAGTTAGTTCTGTTAGTTCTTCCTCCATAGTCCGGACCAACTTTCTTCTTAGCCTGACGGAATTTCTTCGTAGAAAAATGAAGTTTTGCTACTCAAACTAATGACTATCATGGCAAGAAAGCAATTACAGAGAAGTAGTAGAGTCTAGACGTCCTTCCGTATAGGCCGTAGTCCGTGGAGTATCTCAGATTTTGTGATACACGTCCCTCATTACTGATGCATAATACAGAGTTTCACTACTCCCCAGTGGAGCGAAATTGATGCTCCTAGCCAAATGGTATGCATCCTTCTTACTTTCTCCTGAGGATTCCATCCTTACGTTGTTTTCCAGGTCACTCCTGACCTGAATCCTGCTAGGATATCATCATGATGGCATGGCATGACTACCCTGTACATATTCATCCATCCCCTTCACAATGTATAAAGTTCTGCTCATTGCCCACTACTTGGACTGATGTATGGTGTATGGTTGTCGTATGGACAGTGGAAATATGAGTGCGGCTTAGAGACTAGTGGACAACAAGGATCTCCTAATCCAATATTTGTAACGATAATAGGAAGGGAATTGTGGACTGACTGAACTCCGAATTTACGGCTGCTGTAGTGAAAGGAGTTACGTGTGAAAGGGAAGTAAATTTTATGAGAAAGAGGAATGAAATATGAGAAGGTCACTTGGTTGAGCTGGGAGCCTTCGGAGGGATTGAAGAGTTATCGAACTCCGGGCACGCTTCTGCGATATTTCTTATGCCAGGCAGTAGGATGGGTTTGGACGGGAGTGTGGTCCTACTGCCGGACTTCTGGCTCCACAGCCGTATCAGTAAGTAAAAAATGATTCAAAGGAAGAGTTGTGTGTTTGGTCGGATAGGAAAATGCGGGTCCGAGGCTTTGGCTGTACAATAATATGTGCATTATATCTGGGGTTGCTGGGTTGGATGGAGTTGAGATAATAACATGATGTACTTAAGTATATGTAGGATTTGAATGCGAGAGGACAATACGCAGAGAAAACAAAAGGACGAACGGATGGTTGGAAGATGAAGGGATAAGTTTTTCATTTGCCTCTTGGTAGAGAGGAGAGTGATGGAATTAATGAATTTCTGTTCAAGAGGAGCTCAAATATCTCATAAATATTTGTGCAAATAACGGGAGAAACGTCCTTCACCGACCAAATTGGTATGCTGGTGTGATGGTGGTGAATAGGCAGTTCGCATACCGGAAGCTTTGCGGCATGAATCTCATGAACTTCTCTGTTGTGCACTAACTGCTGCCGGCAAGGGCGGAATTCCATGAGGCATCTCGCCACAAACATCACTGTAGAACATCCTACCAAATTCATATGGACTATGCAAATGGAGAGGTCAATTGTGGTTCTCAGCCCATCGGCTTCATAATCCATCAGTCCTACTCCCTATCCTTTGGTAATCAACTCCAGGATCTACTACATCTACGTCCTTTCTGTACAATATGATGGGATATCAAGTATTCTCATGTCATTGGATAAGAGAAAGTACAAGTTACTAGACATCTTCTAGATTATCGAATTATTGGCTTATGGAATTATGGATTATGCTTATGACTTCAAGAGGCAATGCCTAGATGTACACGTTATCTTAAGTCCGTCTGTCGCTGAATTTTGTCAACCGTCTGACAGGTTGTATAATGAAAAAATAAATCTGAAAAAAAATCGAGAGGGTTGAAAGATAGTGTGACATTTATATTTTCACTTATTTCATATAATACTATATAGTTACAAATATTAGTACGATGTATACATAATATTTGACCATCATTTTTCACAATACATGAAGAGCTGTTTACACACGAGTAAAATTCAAATATAATAATAATTATTATTGTTGGGTCATACATTTATAATAGAGCATCCCCACTTACAGTACAATAATCCCACCCACATTTTCATGTTGATTTTTTTTGTAGTGACAGGAAATTGCTTTGAAAAGTATTATTGTTTATGGTTAAAGATGCACAGGTTATGTTTTTAAAATCCCGTCACGTCATGACAGTCAACAGCAAATAACATTACGATGAGGTTTTTTGAAGTTTATTTCCTCAGGAGCAGTTAGAGCAAGAGGGAGTGAAATGCCAAAAGGGCGACATCACCACATAATCATAATAATACATATACTTCTGGTAGATAGAGGTGTACCGCACTGAAGCACAAATTCTTGGAAAGTAATGGAAAATGTAGTACATATATTTAGACTATACGGAATAATAACAATATTGATAACTAACATAGACAATCTAGATTTAAAGTTGTCGGTTTAGAAAACTCTTAGCTTAGCACTTCATTCAATTTCATAGTCATCATAATATAATATCATATTATATAGTAAAGTCCTTGTACCCAAATTATCAAGTCATGGGAGAGTAGTTACGAGTTATATTATTTAGTTAGGAAATACATAGTATATTGTACATCCGACACAAAGTCAATCTGAAGCACTGGAGCTACATTCCTACATCATCAAATATTTACCTAAAATAGTCGTTGACATGAAGAGACGAGGATCGGAAGGTTTTTTTAATGTAATTTATGGTGCAACTGTCTGACTGCTGGGATGCGACAAGTTCCTGGAGCTCATTGGGCTTATATCACACTCCCAGCCCTCAGTTATACACACTTAGTTAACCTACTGTTAATTATTTTCGCAGTCTTAGGTATAACGATGAGTAAAAAATAAACTCCCTACAGAGTGACTTAGCATTTCCAATCAATCACGACCGTCTTAACCTCAGCTCTTACAAAGGACATTTCACATTCTCTGATACAAACGTGTATTACCTTCGGGTCATTCAGCAACGGCCACCCTTTGGAATACCAAGCCCATTTACTCTTTCTAATAATTATTCGATGAATATTTGTATTGCAGAGACACCCCAATATGTACTTAAGTACTTCACAACTTGACTCGTAGTTGTACTTGTATGTCGTCGTCCAGAATGAAGATTAAGAAATTATTAATAAGTTCATGTTCAAGAATTGTTGAGAAGGATTATCCTTTGAATGGCATAGCGTGTAGTGACATAAGGGCAGTAATAAGTGCATAAGAAAACAAATTGTAAACTCTTCAGCTTTTACCGATTTGACATGTTCAGCTTTCTCCTTTTCGAGTAAAAAGGCACACAGGTAGAAACGAAAATGACCTCCGGATTTTAATTTTTTTTAATAGAAAAAATTGATACATTATCATCATCAATTGATACGTTGATTACCAGTTATCATAAATGGGTAAGCATAATCCAGAAAAGTTAAAGTAAGCAGAAACAGACGAGGGAAATGAAGTTAAACTCGATCCTATCGATTCTAATCATCCGTTATTGTAAATCAGAAGGATTGGAATTTAAAGATGGAATAGAAATCTTTTTGATAGTTCGAATATCCATAAATCAGGGATAAGATTAGGCGGAAAAGATAATAGAGACAACAAATTTAGTCAATTGAGTTAAATGACTCCCACTTTCACCGTCTGTGTGATGGTGAGTGAAATGATCATTGGGCATGAATTCCTCGAGGTACTATGTGCAACTGTGCAACATGGAGGAAAGGAAGTTCTGCATTGAGCTCCAGCTAGATCATCGCATGATTTCAAAGACGGTCTGCTGAATACCAAGACGAAGGAGACCCAGGAGATCATAGTTTGTGCGGACTGGATTATTGAGTCAGAGGACGACCCGAACTACTTTCTACTGCTACTAGGTAATAATTTAGCAGATTACTACAAGTAGGAATAGTTAGAGCTGTAAGAGGGAGGGGAAGATGAGAATTTATGTATGAGGAGAGAGTGAGTTGAGGGCCTTCTATAAGTTTAAGTAATTATGTGTTGAGTGACAGAAGGTCTCTGAGAGTGAAAGTTGCCCGTGAGAAGGCCAGGAGGATATAAGGAGCGGAGTTATGAACGGGGACTTATTGTTGATACCGGTGGTGGTGATATGGTGGTGGTGATGGTGGTGGAAAAGCCTTGTACATAAGAAAGTGAGAATGGGAGTCATGATGCATGTCGAAGTGGAGGAAGGGTAAAAAGTTGAGATTAATGAAATGTCTCCATTCCTATTTTGGATGGCTCAACAAGAATAAAAAGGATGAAGAAACTGGGGCAGGGAGGACAATAAAGCAGGGAATCAAATAAATGGGAATGAAGGAAAGGCTGCAATTATTGTCCACGCACTAAGTAAAGTAAGTACACCCAACGGGAGCATAAAGAGAATCTTCCTTCATTGCCTATTCCCCTTGAAATAAAACACTTCTTCCAGCCTATCTCCCCACCAAGACCAAGTTGACGTCAGTGACCAAGCCAACTTCCATTTTTACCAGTCATAGCCCACACCAGGCCTATTGTAAATAAAATCCGAAGGTACATATTCCAAAGTCTTGGTGGTAGATCCTCCTGCCTGAACTCTTTATGTTCAGGAATAATCTAGTTCACGTCTCCGATCCCGCCGACTAGTCACACAGGGCTACAAATAGGTATACCCTGTCTGTGAGAGGACCTGAGAGTTGTATACAGCCTGACGGAGACGGACTGACTTCTTGGTGGAATTACAGAAGGAGCCTCACATGAGACTCGGAATCCTTCAAGTCAATAGTCACATCATTGCAGGAAAGAGGAGAAGGCAGTAAGTCTTTAAATATATTTAAAGGTTACTGCAGGGTGAGCAGTCAGTGGGGGATATAATGCCGGACTGTAATCGTAGGGGAAATGGACGTTTTGAAGAAACAGAAAAAAAGGAGATAAAAAATAGAAAGACAAACGCTCTACGGAAGAAATCTCCTTTCAAATAATGTTCTACTTGGGGAAAGGAATATTTCCTTGCACTCACAGCTTGCTCTTCTGCTCCTACGGCTACCTCACCAAATCTGGCAAGAAAGGATCAGAGAGGCTAACCATAATTTTCCTCTGGCCAAGATGGTCTCTCCTGAAGAAACATCAGAGCTTTGCTTTCCCTAATATTAGTGGATACTCTGTACAACTCTCTCTCTCTGTTTCTCTCGTACTTTCTCCATCCCTTTCGGCACGGTAATTATTACATCCAACCTTTACCCATTCGGAACATTTGGTTTCCATCCACTATGACCTTATTTCTTACGATAATGAGGCGTCTTTTGGATGAAAAATCCATTCCTTCTCCCGTGAGAGAGAGGGCAAAGCAGTTGGCTTGGTACTGTAAGTGTAGGGGCCCGGTCCCACCAACATTCAGTCCCTTCCCTTACTTCTTTCAAGGATAATTATCCCGATATCTGGACGGCAAGGCAAGCCGCCTTCTTACACGTCTCCAATAAATAACCCACTACGCTAAAAGTACAAACTTTCTCCCCAATCTCTCCCGAAGTCATTTCTCGTGCAGGGGATCTGCTGGCCGTAGACCATGTTGGTCTTATGGATCCATCTGAGATCTCAAGTAAACATTGTTAGCCAGCTTGGGTCCTGTCTGAGCCTGATACCAGCCGCTTTAAAGATTGGACTGTTTGGACATCTGATCAACCGTGTCACATATAATGTATATATGAGGCTAAATCCTAGTCTCTCTAATCCGGATCTTTGCCCCTCGTGTCTTTTTAACAAGGGTCCACAGGAAGATAATGTCATTCTATTTATTTTGGGTTGGAAACACAACCAATGTACACTCTCAGGACTCAAGTCCCTGTGTATCAGGTGGCCAGGGTATAAACATCCATCCATAATATATATCTGTCTGTATTTCATGAAAGTACAACATACACAACAGATTGATCTTTGTTTGCTTGTAGAATTCAAAGCCTTTCTCATCATTCTTGTCTGTTGAAAGTTCAAAGTGACTACTGACTACTCAGGAGGTTCAGTTCCATTCTTTTGGCAAAGAAGTCCTCACAACTCTTTGTGGTGGTCCTCAGACGCACCAAACAAACTTTGAGTTCTGCAAGAAGGAACTTATAGGAGGAGAAATGTTTAAAAAAAATAGAGCCGAAGGACACTAACTGAATAGGTCATAGGTATGTGGGAAAGAGCTTTGAAATTCTGATCCTCCCCAAAGTTTGACATCTTTCCGAGGAGGAATGCTGCCAACTGAATGAGGGAGACTGAAGGAACGCTCAAGGAAAGCTCGTCCTCCACCAGGAGAGAGGAGAGACCCAAAATACTGAGAAATAGAGAGGAGACGAAATACATGGGAAGAATAGGTTGCAATGACATTTCTACATCAGAAAAGGACTATGAAATTAAAGTTTTTCCTCTTTCAAAACAGAGAGCTTTGAGACATTCCTTTTGTCAAACATGGTCTAGATCCTCCCAGCATTTCAACTCCATTTATCAATAGCCTCGCTAATGTCTGCACTTGTTTGTAAAATATCAGCAGTTTACCTTTAACGCTTGTAACCCTTTCAATTTTGATGGCAAAGGGAGGGAGTGAGGAAGGTATAAGGGATAGGTAGGAATGCTGTATACTGGAAGGATCCGTTTAGCGGAAACCGTCTCCTGCCTTAAAACAGCATAAGGGAGAATGAGGCGGCTACTCTTAGTATGTGAAATTCCAGAAAATTCAAGAGAATCCATTCGCTTCTGTAGAATAACTGTTCTTCAAATTGCCTCCTTGGAGCTGAGAGGAAGAAAGTAGTTTTCTTTGAAGAAAAGTTCACTTTCTAAGACGGGAGATCTACATGCAGCTATGCAGCTATTTAATATACAGCCGGGACGAACCTATCTATAGAGAGGCTATTCAATCAGGGTGTCCTATCTCTGTACATGTTGCTCTCCGGCAAAGGCAGGAACTCAGAGAACCTCCATCTCCAAAACCCTACCAATAGAAGAGAGTATGACCGATCTTCCGGTAGTCTATGCCTATCCTTCACCCTTACACCATACACTACAACATCCACACTGTAAAGTCAATACAAATTTCGGTAGGAAATGAACTCGGGCCGGGCACTCAATAACTACAACTACAACTTAGTGTTACACTTCATGGCAGAGAAAGTCATGTAGCTTTAACCCTGTTTTCTCTCCATCAACCCATTTCCATAAGCATCTGATTGAGTGATATGATGTACAAGTATCCTGCTCCTCCCGCCCCACGTACAAACGTTAGGCCAACCTCTGTCAGCTCTTCATCCAGCTTCAGTTCAGGAATCTGTATTATTCCGCTGCTTACTAAATCTCCTCCGAAGTTCTTGGTCAATGGCAAAGTTAACTGAAAAAGACACGCTTACTCTCACTCATAGGTTCAAGTGGAGTGGGAAACCTGCACTTGAACAAAAGGAGTCATGAAATGAAGGTGGTTCCGAAAACCTCCAGTCAATATGATATACTATAACATTTCCCTTTTCACCCATGATACGTAATAATAACCCGCTTTGTTTTTTGAGAGAGAGAGAGAGAGAGGAGCTGGTATTCCAGATTCCAAAAACAAAAACAGCATTCGTCAATGTCAACAACATTCATCTGTTGTATCGTTATGTCTATCCTCAAGTTCCTTCGTGGGGGTAACTCCTACTTCCATATTGATTTTTCACGATCAAATCCAGATGAAACGAGGGTATGAAAAATAGTATTAATATTTCTACCAAGCCGAGGCAGCAGGATTCCCATGTTCATATGTATGACGCCAGCACACAGCAATGTTAACACACCCACAGTTCTTATTATTCTGCCCGCTGTAATTCTAATTTGTCTAACTTCACAAAGTTGCAATAAATTGAAATCGGAAAAGTCGTCTGTTCCGTTGTGTTGATGGTTGAATGACAAATCGTGGATAATTGCAGAAGTTAACCAATCGAAAATATTTAATACAATAGACCCATTTTTGTGCATTTTAAATAAAAAATTTGCACGACCGGCAGATTATAAGTATTAGCCGCAATAATCATTTTAATAGATTTGTTGGTCAAAAAATTAGAAACTTCAAATTCAAGATCCTGTCATAGTTCCACACAAATGAATACAGAGAATGGGAGGAAACATCAATTGCACATTCACTTAATGATAAACCAATTACGCCCTTACGCCATTACCTGCTCATTCATTCGCCGGTAATTCCATTATTGAAAATGCAAAATTTAAGAAGTGTTTATCAAGAATACATCATGGAATGTAGAAGAGTCAAAGTAGTTGAACAATATTTAATACAATCGTATATGAAATCACACCTCAGAAATATTATACTCACCATGTCGGATTTACTCTGAATTACTCTGGATGAGTTACCTCCAAGATTGATTTCGCAGACTGAAAGTAAACACACCGATAATTTCATACACTGGGTTACTAGAATTTACCACGATTACATCACAAAATTACAATTCAATCCGACAAGGTAGGTAAGTGCTTCACATCTCCATCATCAGTCAGTATTCAAGAAGAAGGTGTCGTAAGAGTTGAAATAGGAGAATAAGGTTGTCTAAAGCTAGCACATGAATAAATCGTTATACAATTGCAATATATAACGAAGTGATTGTTCATTCAACACTAGCCTATCGTTATGTATAGTTTTTAAAAGGAATTTCGATCCCCTAATAATATTATGTCCCACATGCATACATGATTGTAATAATTATAGGTACTTGATACTTGTGAAAATAATAAGGTCCAGAGACTTCAAAGCACCCGAAGCTTATTACGTCTTTTCCAGCATGATAGAGTGGCTTGTAGTATTTTTGGAAGATTGATGGGGGAAGGAACACATGATGTGATTTCAAACTCACTGCATGACCTATTTGCTCAAGGCTCCCGACTCAAAGGATATCGGGCCAAGAAGGATCTAGCCCTTCATTTCACTCACGTTCTTCCTTCAAGAGTATCAGAAAGATAGCAGCGTTTCGGTTAATAATCCCACAGATTCCCCCCATAGTTCTTCATCAATTTCAAATGCCAGCCTCCGGGTGCCTACCTGTTTGCAACTCATTCGTGTATGTACTTTCATACTTGAATGTAACCCTAGTTTTGTATTATTATTAGTTCGACGAACAATGATCAACTTATCTCTCCGAAACGCTTAAACTTGTAATTTACGCTCAAGTCTTCAGTAGACACAATCTTAGTTGGTGTACTATTGTGAAGTACCTTATCATGGTTTAGTGGTTAGAATTTATCTTGTGGAAGACATTGTTTCCCTTATGCATGAACGTAGGATTTCTAGTGACTAATTTTTGATGTAACATCTATAAGGCAGCCAGTAGAATTAATCCTTCTTCTCCATTATGTAGTACATATGTAGTGCTAGCTAATCTATTGACCGATCTATAAGTACATCTTTTCGTTTTGGGTAAAAATTTAATTTGTTCCTGGTTCGTACAAATGTTTCCATGCTTTTCGATAAAGTTTATTAGGTATTTCTGTCAGTTAGAGAATAACGTTCAATAGAAGCGGCCCTATATAGGGCTGACCTAACAAATACTTACTATTCATGTTCACCAAGTACAAAATGAATTAAGTTATCAACGCTTTGGAGTTACGGGGTGAATGGTGGTCTAGATGTAGATATCCTGAACTTCGACCATGTTGAATCAGTTTAACCATTATCATGAATATGATACAACTATACATCGTAACAAGAATAGGTCCTAAGTTTCACTTCTGTATTCTGTATGGTGGAAGATTTTCTCACCAGTTTGGTTTAGTAGTTTAGTACCAGTGCGTTTCACAGTCATGTACCCAATGAGTCTTGCACAACCCTCGCAGTCTGAACAGAAAACATAATAGCCACATGCAGCAATGAAATTTCTCTTGGGATTTGGATACTCTTAAAGTAAGAACGAGACATGTTTAATACCAGCTTCAAAACTTTGGGATTCATGAAGTAAATGTGAAGAGGTTCTAACTGAGGTAAAAAAAATCAATGATTTCCTGTAAAAAATGTATCAATAGCTTATGTACTATAATTATACAAAGAACACAGGTAAGGATCCTAATGAGTAGTAAACTTATAAAAATAGTTTGTGGGACATAGGAGTTGGCCCTGCAGCCGTCGTGGTCTAAATAAAGTTGAGACCAATATTTCGAAATGAAGTTAAGCAGTCATTACGTTTGAATGAGAATGAAAGGAGTAATTGTCGGGTAAGAGGAAGTTACGAGCCTTAAGGAGCTGATTAAGGCTAAAAAAAGTTGTGAAGATTTCTCTGTGCATGTACATTGGATGGGAATGCAAGAGGAGTTGGTTTTCTCATTAAACAGATGAATGAAGAAGGAGGGGAAAGTGGCTGTTAAGTTGAACCGGGTGAAAGCTATGTTGTTGAACAAGAACTTGAGCAGCACACATGTCACCATAACTGAATAATGAATGAACGGCTTTATAAAATCATCCACATCTGCGTTTGTCGTGAATCAACAGCAAAATTTACAAACCCACTCGTTTTATCAACATCTTCCAAGCTAGGACGAGAAATTCGGCAGCTGCTCTTCCATCCGTCGTTCCAGGTGGTCAAAGTTGCCCATGAACTGATTTGCATCCGACACGAAACCCTGCTAGTTGATACTGCAATTAATCGGTCCACAACTAACTCCAACATTAACACGGACTACCTCAAAGAGGTGGGACTTGGTTGGTATAAAGAGTTTCGAGCCATAGGGTACTCCGGGACCAATTTATCTCTGCAAAATAAACTCCTCCAAAAAATTACACTTTCCCTTCCAACAGTTTGGATTAAGGATTGTACAGGGAGTCTCAGCAAGATGGTTCCCAAGTCTCTTGAAGTTTCCTGCCCCAAAATGCTTATTCTTTTGTTATCTGAAAGGAAAAAAATAAGGTAGTAAATCATTTGAAACAAAACAAATCTACAATGCGAAATTGAAATTCTAGTTGACTTCCCACAACACTCGCCTACTTTCAAATGGCAACATAGAATTTCAGTTTTTTTCACGCAAATAAAAAGTACGGAGCCAAGGGGGTAGAGTTTTAGAATTGGAAGGAAGTAAAAGGAAAGGAAGTGGGATATCTGGGCGCTATGAGGTATGAAATAAATGGATGGATGTGTAAAGTACCTTTTATTTGAATAGGATACGACGAAACGCTCGGCGAAAATCCTTGTTGAATATTGTGTAGATCACTGCAACAATAAAACCACATATAGTCAGTCACAAATCCTTGAAATAGCTCAGAGTGTATTCATCTATCCAAATATCTCTGTTCTACATCCCACAAAGGAACCCAACTTTTTTTTACTCTGCAAAAGCTCACAAAACATACACACAGGAATTCCAACAGGGATTGACTGTATGGAGAAAGTCTTTCATGGAATTAAATAAATAAATGATTCATTCCATTGGGCCATATGGGGCTTGAAGGGCATAGTTTATAATTAATATGGACTTCATCAATTCCATCAGCTTGATTCTGATCCTGCGTTTTTAACGATAAGGTGTACAGGACGTATACTACGTATTATGCTAAGTTTATGAGTTTGCTGATTGAACATGCCTGGATTGAGAGCCGAGTTCATATATCCAAGCCAAAAGGCAATGGCAAAGCCCCAGGGTGCCACTTGACATGAAGGACAAAGTGGTTCGAGAATGTAGAGGAAGAAGAAGGGCAGCCAGCAGAGGATGAATGATCCCATGATGAGGCCTAGAATAAGCGTGGCTCGCTTCTCCTTCTTCCGCGCGATCCGCCGCTTCTCTCGCTCCGGGTCTCGAATGTCCTGCTAAAGTAACAGAAGGAATGGAGGAGTCAGTAAAATCAGACATAATATTCCAAAAATTCCGCAGTAGTGGTCCCCCCTCCACATTCTTGTCTCTACAGAATGGAGGTGGGTGCATTCATCAGTCAGGAAACGATAGAATTTGAATAATGTTTGTCCTCAGCCTGTTTAATATAACCAAAGCACATGAAGAGGTGGCTCTCTGCAGAATTAATAGCCTCCGCCCATCTATATACATAGGTAGATACACATTTACATATACGAGTATACCTACATATAAATGTGTGTGTATAATATGAAGTCGTTTTTGAAAAATTCATGAGATTGAATGACGTAAGTTTGTGTATTGTTCTTTGCATGGGTGAAAGACAAGTGGTTCTTCGTATCTCAGCCGAAGCACATTAGGAAAGCAGTCTGGAGAGGGTATTGTAGGTTGTAGGGAGGTGTTAGCTATTTAATATAGAAGGTTCAACCCTCAAGTCCCTGCAATACTTTCTTGTGAAATGTGCTTTTTGAGGTTGCCTTTGGATGATGGAACCTGAAAAGACAATAGAACTGAAAAGGGCAAAGGTCTTAATCGATTTCATTTCCTCACCATGAGTTCCACTATACTCGAAACTACGAAACTACTCCTCTCCTCCATCCTTTGTGAGGCTGTGAGAGAGTTTGTAGTGTTGTAGTGTTGGAGGACGTAAACACTATTCAACGATAATATCTGTATTACATCCCAGCAACTATACAGAAGGACTACGTTTTATTCTCCGCATATATTATGTCTCATCTTTTAACGAACAATCTGATTTTGGAGTTCCTCCCTTCGAACCCTATTGGAATTTGATAAGCTCATTATCTTCCTCTTAAGATGAAAATGTTTACTTTTTAATCTAATATTTATAGCCTTAGTGACCGGGGCTGTTGTCCCAATTATTGGGTTGAACTTCAGTTTCATGACTGCATGACCACATCCAGGGCACAACAAGAATTTAGATTAACTGGAACTCATTCAGTCCGAACCGTTTTTTTTAGGAAAAAAGAAGGGCTTTAAATGGGCAAAGCATGTTCAAGCCCATTGTAACTATCAAATAAAATCCAATGGAAAGTGAAAAAGGATAATAAATAGTGACTGTAGCTAGTGATACTGGATAAGGGAATGATGGCATTGGGCAAATAAACATTTTCATAATAAGGAAAAGATCATCAACATGAAAAGCTTTGGGATGGAAACAATAAAATTAACACATCCCTGTGACTTGGACTGTACGACAAGATCGTATGGCGAATGTGATGACATGGTATGACGTACATCCTACTCTCTGTAACCAGTGACTTTCACTTTATGACCTCTTGATTTGTAGACAATGTGAAGCTCTAACTTCGGCTACAAGGAACACTCACGAATAACTTTACTGCAATATAACATTCTACTCTTTGCTCTTTTTGTGCTGGAAGTAATTTCGATCTGTGAACAAGAGTGTACAACCTTCTATAAGTCTATCTAGGATTTTTAATTTTACGAACTGCATATCTACCTGTCCAGGTCAATTTATTTCTCGGGCGCCTTGTATGCATATAAGGGGAACTTTTGTATTTTCAAAATCTATCTCGGCTGTCTGTTAAATAATTGTGAATTTAATTTACGAGTAGGAAATTTAATCCCTTTGCGATATGCTCAACCTGATAAAAAAAACTAATTTGAGAGAGGAGTGGTATGTAGCGTATTTGCATGTAGAGCATAAATGGACCGGCATACCCTTTGAAATTTAAGTATCCCGAGATGATTGTTTTACGAGGTTCTCACGAGATTTGTTCCCCTGGTTAAGGGCATATACACAGGCTAGTAAGAAATTGATGGAAGACATTGGAAGCGGTTTTGCTATCTTGAAAAAAAGTCATGAATTCAAAATTCTCAGAACTCTGGAATCTGGGTAGCTGATTTGTGCTCAGCTCATATCCCTGGTAATAGATAGGCTCCATGATAAGAGGAAAAGGATAGCTTACTTGCCCATAATAATATACGTATAACCAAAAGGCAGTAGGGTATCAGCGGGTCTTGGTTTATGGGGGATTTTGCTAGAAATGCTCCCAGGTTTCGAGGACGTTGGTAAGAGCCGTGTAGGTTAGATGTTTCTAACTAAAAAGGGCTGGGAAGGTTAGAAAAACGCTATCGGGACAAGTTACGAGATGCCTATCACAGGGTTATTGGAAAAGGTTAGACAATGCCGCTGTTGAGGACAAGTATTATGTAAACTGAGATTATTGATCTCTTCTACACATATAGAATTCAGATGAAGATTGTTGGAAATAGTGTATATCAGAATCTAAGGATGTACGTCAAGTATAACAGATTTTCATATCTGCGCGATACTGGTCTAGGATTGATTAAAGTATTTTTGAATGCTTACTTTTGGAGAAGGAAGTTTCCCCATGTCAAGAACATCCCGTCGAGCCTTGTTAGTTGCAGAGGCGGATTTCTTTCCGAAGAAGGGCTGACACAATCGGAGTTTGAGGGGTTTGACAACAGCACACCGACTAACGGCTCCCGAGTCTGAAGACGAAGGCTCCACGTCACTTACAGGGTCCATGTCCAACTGAAGCCGGGAACAGGAGTGGGACAACGTCCCTAATATATGAACATCCCCATTGAGTGAGAGACTTGAAGACGTTCTCCAGATTGTCGGTGTCTCAACTCGAAGGAAGTGGAGTTTGGTTCGCTTTGACCGTTTTGAACTTGGATTAGGTGTTGAGCCCTCATCCCCTCGACTACCACCGTTGGATTGGAGCTCAGATATTGCACTCTCAAGCTCACTTACTGCCAATGTTGATTGATGAGGAGACGCTGGGCCACCCGTAGGCAGTATTTCAGATCCCCGTTTGAGGTGAATTGTTGGGACTAAGGGCTGAGCTTCCCTTCGTTCCCCGACATTCCCCTCATCATTGGGTTCAACGGAGCCTAACTCAGTGCCAGGTCCATTTGGGGGATCGCTTAGTGGGGTTACTTGTGCCGAAATCTTTCCTTCAATATTGCCTCGGTGATGAATTTGGTCATCGATCTTAGGACTAGGACTAGTAATATTTGACTCACTACATGCAACGACATTTTCATCAGCCTCTTGTTTCTTTTCGTTGATGATCACAATATTAACACCAGCACTGTCAAGCAACTGTGCATCAGATGGCTTACACTGCATAGTTCTATCTTTAGTCTCAGCATTTGTTACCTTAATTTGAGCTTCATCTTTTGAGGAATCGGAATTTGTGATTCGCTCGCAATTTTCTCCATCCTTTTCACCTTCAACGGAGTCTTCGGGTGAACAGCTTTCCACCATAATCTCAGGTCTCACCACGATTTCATCCTGTTTCGTTTCCAAAGGCTCTTGAAAGCCCACTTGCTTAACGGAGCGACCATCTGGGGTTGTAGGAAGGCTGGAAAATTTGGGGGAACTCTTTTCAGGGGGACTTGACTTAACATTTAATGAAGTGTCAATTGGAGGTAGCGGTACAGTTGGCGAGGGAGCTACTTTCACTGTTGGGGTTGGGGGTGCAGTGCTGGCTGTGTTTGTATTTCGGTCTTCTATCTCAATGGCGGCGGGTTGTACCTTTGGCTTTGGTGGTTTTCGAACAGCTCTTCGTGCCCTGGCACGGGCCGCAAAGTAGATGCGGATGTATACGAACACCATGATGCAACTTGGGATGTAAAATGAACCAAGGGCCGAGTATAGAACGTAACCAATTTCCCTGCTCAACTGTTTTAAGACAAGAGTTTGAGGCATTTATCATTAGATTTATTAGACAGGGAAGCACATCTATTTTATTTCTATCTCCATCTTTCTCTCTTTTCTACCCCGATCTCCTCGCTTGAGAAGAGGACTAGAGAAATGTAATGAACACCATCCATCATCAATTAGCAGGTTGACTAGGTGCGACGTGAACACAACTACCACGACCACCGTCACACCGAAAACAATTAGTAAAACTCTGTCACTCTCAACAACTACAAATATTCCTTCCTGTACAAACTCTCCTCCACTTTCCCTACCCTTCGTTGAGTTTGGCAAGGAATTCAATCCTTTACAATTATCTCCACTAGTCCCTAATACATCAACCATTTATATGGCCCTGCTAACATGGAGAACTAACGTGTCCACCCAACGTAAGTATATGTACCTACACAAATACAGACTCCATCAAATGCTATTCTCAAGTGGTGGCTTCTGGCTCTTTACACCATACTTATATGGTATCCGTCAACTCAACTCTCTCTGTTAAGTGGTAATAAACCATTTCCATCTGATTTCGTAAAAAAGAAGGCCTTAAATCCAGAACACAGCTCTAGACGTTTAAAAGTTAGGGGAACTGAAGAAGATAAAAGCGAGCTCTTAAGAAATGACAAATTTTATGCATCACTTTAATTTACCATTCTGTTCTGACTTCAATTCCATTCAAACGTGGTTTAAGAGTCCTATAAGCACGTACTTATAAAGTGTGTTGAGAAATTTGGTGGTACGAGGCAAACAAAGCAGACCAGCAGGAAAACACTACTACTGTCCAGCCAGCCAGCATCAGAAGCAAGTACGAGTGTATTATGAATTTATGACGGTACTTTGGCACGTAATAGAATAAGATAGAATAATATCCTGAAGACTCCTTTGAATTTCTAACAGGGAATGGAAATTGTCAAGAGAGGTTTATGAGAGGAGAATCGATTGGAGATAATTTATTTGTGGTCGAATCTCCATTTAAATAACTGTTCCCTTCATGAATATTCATTAAACGGGACAAGGAGAATTTTTCGCACCTAGAGATAATATTTGGTGGTCTATTTCCATAAAATAACCATAACACTGGCATTTTAAATTATAAAACCAGGAAACGTAATGTTGTGGAAGATAAGAGGCACAAATGTGTATATCCCTCTCCCTCGCCTTTCTACATTTATCTCATGAGGGGATTTTTCCCTCATTTGAAAGTATAACATTATTCTGGCCACCACTGGAGAGGCAATTGTAACAAAAGGAAAGTACGGGTGGCATGAAGGAGGATCTTGAAAATATTTCCTTCTTTCCGACATCTGTGGAGGTCCTTAATCTTTTCATACGAAGAAAGTGGCAGAACTTTCCGCCTCCTCTCTCCCACTTATTAAAGATTCCTGTCTAAATGATTCAAAATTTCCCTTCCCGTGAGAAGGTAATTTCTTGGCGAGAAGGGGACTTTCTCCACGACTAACCCACCACCACCATCAAAACTTCTCTGACACTTGTAGTACCTGCTGTTCTGTTGGCCTTCCTTCTAAAACCATTCATTTGTACTTACTTTCCAGTAGCCAACTCCTGTCACCGTCAGACATACATTTACCCACCTGTTCAGTTATATTTCCTCATCGCAGTTGAGTCTGGCCCTCGGGACCCGCTAAATACTTCAATACAACTTTTGCAACCACCCACATTATATTTCATTCAATTACCCAGGATCTTAATTCCCCTTCTTTCCTCACCACCACAGCAAGGATTTAAGAGAAGTAAGCCAATTACTCTACGCATTCAGCCCTATATTTTACAAAAGCTGGGTAGAATCATTCCAAGACATAATCTATCTCCACCGTCTCCATCCTCCTTAGACTGCCCTTAATCGTGTAAATTAATCCACCTCGTCCAACCCTTCCAAGGTAACCTGATTTTTCCAAACCTCGTGGCCAAGCGACCCTGACATCGGCAAGGATATAAGGAGGCCTTAATGCATGCCCCCATTTACACATCATATAATTGAATCGATCATTCCTCAACCATTAGAATTGACTTTCATTTGGATTGCCTTCCCTACTTGGATAGAACTTCTGCCATTAGTCGTTAGAGGATATTACAAAGGGAGCCATAAAACATAAAGATATTATTTTCAAGGACCATTAAAGCCAGTTAGTGATTGGATTAATGCAATAAAAGCTGAGACATATTGTGTACAGAGCCTCTACTGAAGCAGGTTGTTTTGACAATATTCAACGGTAATAAAGGAAGTCATGGCCGCTGTTTTTCCCTTTCCTTGTGTGTAGTAGAGGGATTCAGTTAGTTAGCAAGGGGCCCATTAAGTAGCCCTTGTTGAATAATGTGGAGACAAAGTACTAGGGCCATCCATAAACTAGTGGTAAAATCACCTCCATCTGCTATCACATGACAAGGCTATTATGGAGGGTGGGTGGGGCCAGGAAGTTCAGCTTTCTTCGTACAGAAGTTTATGGACAGCCCCTAAAGTTGGGCTGCTGGGATATTGACTGGCCAGACAGTAGATATTCGGGAAAACACATAGTGAAAGTTGAAAACGTGTTGCTTTGAGGGAAGGGCTCCGAAGTTCTCATATTTATTTAATATAATGCAATTTGCACTGGGATGGCCTGGTAGGAGTTTATGGACTGCTGTGTGTCATCCTCCACTGAGAAACTCTTTAGACTCATTATGAATTTCTGCCTTCCTGCTTACTTAGTTAGCCAACTCACATCCCCGCACAGCTTTCACTCGCTTCCCCGGCGCTAGAAACATTTCCCCTTGTTTAATTACCATTACGTGATCAAGAATACAGACACGGATTCCTACTGTGACACTTTAACATAGCATGAGCATACATAAAATGGAATTATGCCTGATTACGTATATATGTGTATATATAGAAAGAGAGAGAGAGAGGAGCAGGGCTGTTGATGTTTCATTTAAACCCTCAGATCCGGATAATTTCAACGGCTCAGCTCTCACATTGTTCCGAAGCATGGATGTTTTTTATCATGAGGGTGCAGCTACCGTAGCCAATTTATTAGAACAGCCGGGCATCTCGCGATGGAAATGGCTCTGTGCATGGAAGTGCTTATTTCCGCAGGAAGGAAATATATACTAACGGACTTGAGGAGTAAATTATGAAATTCATGCCCCTACAGAAGCTCTCTAGAGTGGGAGGTATCTCTCTCCTAAAATAATTCATCCTTCCTTTCAGGAAACTAACAACATAAAAAATATATCTCCGGCCGGCTACATACTTTCCTTCTCGTCAACCCGTTTGAGGGATATGCTATGTCTGGTATATCACATGTCGTAAATCGAATTCCGGGCTAAATTATTTCACTCTTTTAATTCTCTCCAGCAGTTCATATATGAGGATTTTATTTACCCTGATCTCCTACTGTTTAATTTCTCCTTTTAGACTCCCCTGGAAAAGTTGGTACATTAAGGAACATGATAGGAAGGCTGGTTAAGTTGAAGGGAGAGACTACCATCTGGTCCTATAAACTTATAAGGCGGATGGTAAAATTTTAAGCGATGGTTTTATAGGATGTGCATGTATAGTTAGGCCGGGATTTGCTGGATGATGTAAATCGGTCTCACCGGATTTTATGTACAAAGAAAGTTGTGAGAGGAGGAAAACAAAAAGTGGAGAGAGATCTGCTGGAATAATTGTGCACACTTTTCTGAATAATTCAGTAAAATGGGAAGAAGCTGAGGGAGAAGGGATGCGTCATAGGAATTTCTAGAAAACAAATAGGTGAAATGAGGGTAATAAATTTAGCCGGCACAATGGATACAAACGAAAGGAGATGGAGTGCTGCTGGCTGTGCTTTTTTCTTTGGAAATTATGTTCTCTACTTAAGTACTCCTGCTTCCACTTCTTCCTCCCTTCAACTTAAGGAACTTAAGGAACTCGTATACTGCTGGAGGATGAGCGGTTTTGAAAAGCACGGATTCACTCTCCAGCTACAACATTTACATTCCCTTCATTTAAATACGCAGGCTGGATCTCTAGACACAGCAGAAGTATGAAATAAGATTTCTGGATCTGCAAATGAGTCTTCCAAACTCCCAACTTCAATGGACCCTATGGTAAATAGTATACGAACTGTGTATCCAACTACTTTAGCTATAGAATTCCTCAAAAGATAAAATCCTCTCTATTCCTCCAACTCCCGGGTGATCATTACAACAATTTTTGTTTTTCCTCAGGAAGGAAGTTTCTAAAGAAAATCTGGAGATACTTGTCGTGTCAACAGCACAATGTAATGGAATCTTTTATTGTGGAGGAACTAAAATTATGTCAAGCACAAGGATTCATTTCTTTTTAGACGCTTCTTCCTCTTGTTCCGACGCAATTCCTCCAATATTTATTATAATCTTGTATGATGTTGACCCAAGTTAGGAAATACAAGCGCCTCCGATCGAGACGGCCATGTCATTCTCTTTCTCGGTGACCTTACTCTGTCCACTTTCAGTTATGACAAGGACAACTACAAAGACGTCGGTTGCCAGTTGAAAAGATATATGTATCATTTCAAAAAATAGGCTCATGCTCCAGACTAATAATATAAAGTTTTGCAGATTATGATGTGTGATGCTTGTAGTATACGACCGATCGGTATTCGTAAGTGAGCGTGACTAGCGTGACTATCTGGAGGAAAATGTAAGTGTTATTTGTATTCTTATGGATTATGGAGGTTTTAAGCCCGTTTGAAGACGGGAAGCAAATATTGAATTCCTAACCAGCGACTCGTCCTACCGTATGTAGTAAGATAGGAAGGAACAAATACAAACTAAATACAAATAGACTTGGATTGTGAAGTTGTGAATCATCCCATAAACTATAGATTCCGTTTCTGAATGCGTAAAGCAATGCAACTTTCCCTTCCGTCTTAACGAACCCATACAAGATGTAAGGCTGGGAAGTAAAGTCATTAAATATCAGCATAATTTAATGAAATATCCAACTCATTCGTCACCCTTGCATAAATAGGATCTTTCAACTCATACCCGAGTAACCCAAGGAAATTCATGACAAACAAGAGACTAATAGTGTAGAAGAAAGAGAGACGCCATGCAAATTACTTTACTTCTTGCCATGTCTTAACATTTTATGTTAATTTGTCAAATTAACTTTTTGTGCTTACCAAATAGACCGAAAAGGAGCAAAAAGCTAAACTATTTGCCAAACAAATCCTTGCCAATTGTATTTGGTAGTTCGGACTTCAAAGATGTCATCTACGGCTTGCGTAGTTTTTTCTTCCATGGTCGCGGATAACAGGAAAGCTTTTTCCTTTGGAGGCGTATGTTTATTGAACAGATAAGAAATGGCGTCTCGATTCTAAATTTTATTGTCCTGGAGATGTAGTACATATATTAGGCAGTTATTGAAGACTATTTTTGTCAACTAAGCCCGATCGTTCTTTTAATTCTTTTGCGACTGAAATCCACCAGGAACAAAAAGGGCTTCCTTAAATCAGTCTATATGTTACTGTAACAATGATAATCCGAAATAATATACTACTAGGCCATTTGGAATTTTCAGGTGCATCAAAAAACCCCAGTATCTCGAGTATGTGTATTTAATGTACTATTTGATAGTTTAATTCGATACACGAAATAAATAATAATTATAGTTAACTATTTTCTTTCAATGTTCTTTGTGTTAAAAAAACAATTACACAATTTCAAACTTCAATGAATTTCACAAGCTGTCTTGGATTTGTGCATATTTTTAAATTGAGGTATTAATAAATGTCAATATCTTCAAGATCCATTAACTTTTTATTTTTATCTGTAGCATTAAATCAGAGATTGAAAGAGTGTCCAGTTCGATCAATATTCAATAACCTTTCATCATCCGCATTTTCTAAAACAAAAACTGTCGTTTGGGTTTAAAAAAAATACAGACCACAACTTTCAATGATTGATGATTTAATCAATTTCAGAAACTAAATTCATTCACATTCACGGCATTAAAAATAAAGTAAAAAATGGAATTATATTCTTTAAATGTGTAAATAAAATAAATTAAAAGTGGTAACTAATTAATTTGGCCGTTTTCTAAGGATTATTCATATTGTCTAGGAATTGTGAAGAATGACATATCAATATTGCCAATAACATACATGTACTGTAGCTCGTTTTCTGAGGTTTGGTAGTAAAAAAAGAAGAGACAAATCTATAACTTCTAAGTACATACCAGAATCAGTTGTAGTCTTTTGTGTCCCTAATCCTGCTCTCCAACTCGGAACATGTATGGCGAGTACGTCTTAATCTTTTTAAGTGATCAACAGTGAAGGGTATTATTTAAAATGTTATTGCTGACATTTAGTGTAGGAGCTTAGAAGTTTATAAGTCACTCCAATCTCTTTACACTTTTCTTAGTCCAAGATGTCAATGTTCTTTGAAGCTAAGTAAAAGCCGGAATATTTGTAGCGGATTAGACAGTTCACTTTAAGTAATATTGGCAAAGGATCATAATAATATACAGCTAGTCGGGCCTCCCTGGCACTTAGGAAGAAAGTTGAAGCTGGAGGCCAATCTTCCCTACTTTCCATACTCTATATCATAGTCGAGTCCCACTTGACTCACTTCGACTTAGAAGCGGTACTATCTTCGTTCAATCTCTTGGGATTACTAAGAAGATAAGACTACTGCTGCTCCTGTCCTGCCCCTATAAATATGGATGTCTTGTACAAAGAAAAGAAAATATATCAGCAGGAACTTTCCCAGCACTTCTCGTCTAATTTGATTGACTTCCCTTCAGATGCTTTTAATTGCCAAAATTAATTTCAGAACTTTCGTTCCGGTTAAAGAGTTAAGCTGTCCAAAACTTTTCTGGACTTGGACGCCTGTGTAAAAATGCCACCCAAACTGTCACGATCCCGATTACCCATGCTTATTATAACAATAATAATCATGATAATGAGCTAATAACTAAGAAAAAATAGTAATTTTCCCTCGTATCCTACTACTAAGAATGCAGTTGATAGGCTATTGTTTCCTATGCAAATGGACTTAAGCGTCCGTAAATCTAAGTTCCATAACTAACACTTGGCAGACACGAAACTGCAGTTAATTAAAGGAGTTAAATTGTGTTCTAAACCTCCTGACCTCGAAAGCACGTCTAGATATACTAGAATGTAATAGCCTGGGATAATAAAAGGCTTTGAAAAGGCTAAGTCAACCTCTTGAGTCTCTCTCATGCGTAAATGGAGATAATACTTACAACTATTTGATTGAAGTTTGACTTCCATCACAGATTCCTCAAGGAATGGAAATCGAAAGGATGGAATGGAAAACTAAGCCGAAGAATGAACTTGCCCCCACCACCAGACAGTTTGACACAAAACATGTAAAATTTGAACTCCCTTCCCTTTCATCTAGAACAGAGAGAGGACATACTAAAGGCATTAATTTGGCTAAGTTATCCGTTTGAAATAGTAGGGAAACCGCAGAGAGAAAGTCCTGAGGCTTTTGTTGTCTTTCATCATCCGAATGCTGAGGGTTATTATTACTTTGAATAAATTAAGAGTCAGTGATATCCAATCCCAAAGCAGCTTATAATTTTTGACTCTTAGAAGACTGGGATAGAAAGTGGAGATAAGGGATGTTGAGGCTACATAGTTAAGGAGGCATTTGGGTTCATCATGAGCCCTGTTGTCCCACAGGAGTGGTGCCAGGGCAGTAGTGGCATGTACAGGCCAGACAAAGGGAGAGAAGTAATAAGGAGAGGAGGAGGGTAGGGGAAATGAGAAATGACTTTCTCCTCAGAGAGAAAGAGATGAAGGAACGGGGGATTAGTTGTGTTATTAAGGATGAATCATTGATAAGGTAGTTGGAGGTTACCTACTTATTTCTAAGTGGATTCATGAGGATGTAAGAAGATTGGAAGAAAAGGAGTCTCAATGTAGTTGATGTTGACGTGGTTGAGTTCAGAAGGAGGGTTGGATGAAAGGAGGAAAATGCTGTTCAAACTCAGGACTTGGAGAGGAGCTGTGTATGTACAGTATTGTACAGAGCTGGAGATAGGCGGTGGTGGAAGACTAATTTTAAGCCACATGGTGAAAAGACGAGTGGTTTAATGGAGAGAAATGAAAAATAAAAGAAGGACATTCAGCCCTTCATACAAGTTGTGATGTGGAGAAAAGGCTGCCGGGAATAATGGAACTTTTCAGAGAATCTGTTATTGCACAAATAGACATTTGGTTCCCCTAACTAAGGTCTTTTAATACGGCTATGCGAGTCGGTCTCTGGTTATACGTTCTACGGACTATTACTACTACTAAACGAGTAGATATAGGAATATGTTTGTTCGTATACAGGAGAAGTAAAGCGGGTTACACGATTGAGGTAGGAATAGGTGGCACATACATACATATAGGTAAATATATTTATTTACCTATACGCCTATGATGCCTGTACATATATTGTGCGAGGACTATTCAGGTTGAGTTGATTTCTCCTCGTCTGTTCCGAGCATGAAGTGCCTATGAAGGGATATAAAGCTCGTATATTTATAATATTATAGATCTGTATGTGGAGAGGAAGAATGGCGGGTTGGGTCTGTCTCGGTCTGGAATGATAATATGGATGGCAGAGAGGAAGGAAAGTAGAAGAAGAAGAAGGATCTGTGGATTCCAGAAGAAGGAAGTAACATCCCATATACGGGGATCGTATGTATGAAGACTAACGTAACCAACTGCCACTCCACGTATTCCATTTATGTCGGTGGGTCCACAGAAGGAGAGAGAAAGGGAAGAGAAAGGAAATGAAAGATGAAAGCGATAAGGAATTCTTAGGTTTCTGCTCATCTCGTACGTACAATTCCAGTCGAACTGGTGGCAGTAGCTGTAGAGTAGAGGGAGGCAGAACTATTACGGATTGTGGAACTACAAGAAGCACACACAAGGCACTTTCTCCAACATCACCAACCAACTATCTACTCCGGCTGGGCACAACTTCAGCAGGATATATAATAATGCATTCAATCTACCCTCCTATTACACACAAGAAGTTGACTAAGGTCTTTTCGTTGTTGGACGACGAAGACGACCGGCCCTCTAACTTCATACAGCAGTCCACGGGATGGCTTTTCTATTTCTCAGGATGTCCTGCACAGACACTCTACTAGTGCATAGTACTCTATCCAAGAAGCAGGAATATCTTCTCCATTACCCTTCTACTGTGGTGCAATAGTAGTACATAGTAGAAGTCTTGTGAACAGTTGACTAGGATATTTATGTATGTAACTATCTGGTAGTAAGGACTGTCTGCCCGGGTTGGCTGTAGATCAAATTCAACATTGGACTAATACTTTGATTCTCTCTTTCTCTCTCTTTCTCTGCTCTCTGAGAATACAAGTAAAAAGAAAGAGTTGTATGATGGGATTGAAGCATGAGAAGAGAATCAAGGAGAGAAGTAATCGGCTTATTTCTGGCTCCCATTTCCCATAGTAGCTATCATCGCAATGGATTTCTGCTACGGCGGCCTGTCAATGCATGGACACCGACCCGGAGGATCCTCTTCTGGCTGAGCACATCTTGGACCTTCCCGTACTACTTACGTCGTCCAAGCAAAATCGGAATAGGAGTCAACCCGATGACGTCTTGCAAAAAATTATGATTTTCACTCCAACGTATACACCATCCCTAGGGGAAGAGTATTATAATCCTTGGAGGGAAAATCTGTGCACGAATGCAAATTTATCATCTCGATTTGTGGTCTGTTCAAGACCGCTCTTCAACACCCTTCCTTGTCTGCCTCAAGAATCAGCCACCAAAGTAGGATCCTGGGAAATGGAAGCATCTTGAGTGTTTCATGAGTGATGAAAAATGAAATCGTATGCACCCACACTTCCAAATTTCTCTCCTAATCCAATCTATAAAGAAAGCAACCGCTCAACTTCTTTTTATTCTTCCCTATAGTCATCTCCATTAATCTCATATCAGGGCTCCTCAGCACCCCTGTCTACCCTCACCTACACTCAAGCCTTTTCCCCATACAGACTCAGAATAAGTTCTTAGGAAGGAGAAATACAAAACAGCATTAGCATCTCTGACAACTCTTTTAAATGTCAAAGATTCATAGATGCAGGAGCCTCTTTCCTCAGCTTTCCACTCAACTGGTGAAGATCGAACAACATAGCCCACAGAAAAAATAACTCTGATCCCGTGGATGTATTTGGCTCAAAGACTCCTATGGGCTTGCCATTGTACAGCTAAAGCCTCCACCTCTGACATAAGCTGGTCCTAAATCCTACCCTGCTTCCTCTGCCTATTACACACTGATAGTGTTTCCAGATAAAAGTAATATCAGCATACAAACAACCTGTTATCAGGAAATGGAAATGCCTACAAATTCTTTCCTCTTGTTGACCTCGCCAAAATGGTTGTTGGCGTTTTCGATTTAAGCTTATCTTAAATGCCAATTTCATTTAAGCTAGAAATCCATTATTTTGTATCTTAACTTTCACCCAGCTTCAGTGATCAGATTCTATTGTTTCCAGTAGCAGGTTATTACAAATGCATAGTTTCCCATATATCCGGATTAACTTATCTAGGAAATTCGAAGCTGATTTTATATTCCAGCAAAACTTCGTAGGCTGTTGGAGTGAAAAGGACAGACCTTCAAACTATATGACAGATGAGTTTCATAATGTTATTGTTCACGTTCACAACTCCACCATGGTCTACCAAAGTATTTCTGACAAGCATTGATAAGCCGTCGATCAAGTTTACAATCGCACAAAAAACCTGCAGGGCCTAGCAGCATATACCTACCTACCCGATGATTGCAAACATCCGTGTTCTCTTTAAAGGCCCACAATCTAATTTGGACTCGGATGAGCACAAACTGTAAATTGAAGTCCCTGAGTTTATTCAATAACTGGTAAACACTAAACCCTGACCTCCTAATGGAGTAAAACCATTGGAATTTATCAAATTTCAATGAATCATATGAGGTTCGGAACCGGCCGTGGATACTCGGGGCTAATTTATATTAAAGAAATATGGCCTACAGGCAGGCTTGCAGGCTTGGAGCGGATCAGCCACTGGCACCTGAAATTTAAACTTATTGGATTTCTGAAACTTTTGAATTGAGATGGAACTTTTATTTAAGAGAACCCAGCTCGTCTTTTGTTGCTCAAGTCTTAGACCTTGGTTCATACCAGAGGCTGCTTTCCTTTCAGATTTTCATTGTCAAACTTTTCCCAAATACATTTTACTGTATTTGGAGATAGTTCCAAATTGTTCATTTATTCTGTAACTTTTCTCTTCCTTCTCACGACTCGATGCTAAGGAATTTAACCGAGGACTATAACCCATACACCTAGGAGATTTTTCATATCATTCATAAAAAAATCACAAGAACAGTAGATATGTATAGGTGGCTCAGGACTCCATTTAGCGTGTAAATTTCGTATATATAATGTGCATCATGTAAGTTCCAAAGACTTTCCTCCCATCCGCACGTACATACTTAAATAAACGCATTCTTAAATCCTCCTTGATTGAATCTTTCACCTTGTCTATAAAAGTAAAAGTTGAAGTTCTTTTTTGATAACCCCTAAACCTCCATAGTACATCCATGTATCTACCAACATGTACATCCATCCATTTCTCCCGTACCTGCGCCTTCAGTACGGGAGAAAGCATATATTTCCTGTGTCTATCTTCTCTACGAAACCAGCATACACAGAGCTCTCGAGGTTAGATTGGATGTTAGAAATCATCCAGCTTGATGGAAACAGGTGACATGTCAAAAGAGGAATTTTTCATAAACATCCCATCCCCTCAATAAGAGGTACTGACTGTACAGGATGTGATGTTGTAGAAGGGAAAGAAACCGAAATTGAATCCATTTCTGACACATTGGACCTGGAGAAACACATGGAATATTATAAGCAGAACCTTTCTCATGAAAAAGTGGTTGAATACAACAACGGTCGTTTATTTTTTAACATACAAAGACGATGGATTGCAAGCGAGTCGCTGCTCTTCCTGGAAGTGTAAGGCGTCAGAAAAACGGAATCGCTTCACATATTGCTTTTAGTACCCTGTTTCCAGTAGAAGTATATAGTAGTAGGAGAGAAGTAGCAGTTGTTTAGGGTTAGATGGAGGAGTTTGTTCTTGGAGATACCGCTCGTCCTTCCGAGAAAGGGAAGCTAAGAAAGTCTTAGGAAATAAAAGGAAAGCAAAGCGGAAAAAAGGGAGAGTTGAACAGAAAAAAAATGTATAAAGCTTCCTTTCCCTCTACGTTCTTCCACCGACCAACCGACCGACTACTGGACTGACTTGAGGATTTTGTGTTCAATACAAGGAGATTGGACTGAAGGAAACAACCTCACAGACCACCAACTCTCCATCATGACTCATAACAAAAAGCGTCTGAAATATAGCTAGGAGTTTGCATGGCGGCATGGAAGATCCATTTACTTCCTCCACACATCGTATGTAGATGCACCCCTCCTTCCAACCATACTTTATTTCCTAATATTATTAAGGACAAGAGCCGGGGTCATCATGGTGTGAAGGAAGATTAAGGAAGAATAACCCTCTCATGTAATATAAAATATGCCCAGAATCGGTTGTGGTCTCTGAACATTCTGAGAAGGGAGAGAGGAGGAAGTTTGACCATAGATTACGAAAACTGATCATAAAAACTGCAATGAAAGTTTAAAATGATTCCGATGAGGAACTAGAACATCCTTCCTGACGCTCCTCTCCCTCCACTCTCCCTATACCAGAGTTCGATATAAACCTACACACTTCCTTCATACAGGGACGAGGAGATATAAATTCTGTGGAGGAGAGGGCTGAAGGACATGCTGTCGTAGTACGAGGGAGACGAGGAGACTTCTCAACTACTGTCCTTCTCAGCCTCAAAGGTCTCTCTCTCTCAAAGGAAGTCGGGAAAGGAGAAAGCGAAGCGGATTTCGGAGTCGGGGACTATCCGCTTCCTCACTCACATATATACGTAACAACATCAAGTTCATTTAATTTAGTCGAGTTTTCTTTTTTGTCCCTTTCCTCTACATTCATGTTTTTGGATTGGATTCATGGTTTTTTTTCTTCTTCTCTCCTTTCGATTCCTTTTAAACTTCCCTTCTCATGGGAGAGTACGTTCAAGCAATAATAAGAGACAGGCAGATAGACAGATGCTCTAACAACGGAATCCTCTTCTCCTTCTTGTTATTCCTCCTCTTCGGCTGTAACAAGCAGGTTAGGCTGAACTGTGAACTGGGAAATGGCTGATGCCGTTGTGTCGGAATGTTGAAGAAGCAGTAAATTAGGTAATAAGAAGTTGAAGAGTACGTGATACACGTACGTAGAGGAGTACATCATGATTCCCTGACAACGGACGTCCTTCTTCAAAGTCCTCCTCTAGAAAGGCAAAGGGTTTAGCAGAAGTCTTTGGCTCTGCACATACCTACCTACCTTTATGCATCATCAAGTGTTGCTAGGAGTCTGAGAATGGGAGACGGGATGGGATGAAGAAGTACCGAGTCGACTGGATGTATTTATGGGTGGAGATGCATTTACATTATATATAATGTGCTGGACAGTACAAGAAGAGAAGGAATGCCTCGGCTGGATTCTGACTCAGGACTTTTTGTGACTTGGGCTTAAGCTCATTCCGCTTTCTCTTTTCTCTCTCGATGGACTCATTTGACAAGCTTATCATTGGACAACAAGTGGAAAGCGAGGAGAGAGAGAGAGAAGAGAAAGAGAGCACAGCATAGGCCTTGCCATCCCAAACGGGCTTTCTTAGGCCGAAGAAGTCCATATAGCTTCCAGTTGGGACGAGTCCGATTATACCTACCACCGCCAGTCACTAAGAATCTATTGTGGGCTCAGGATAAGTTGGTTCAGGAGAGTAGCGGACAAGGCGTGGGAGAGACGGGAGGGTGGCATTGGAAAGGATGATACGGATTGGAAGGGCTACGGTGATTTCTTACGAGTTGGACTTATCCCAAAAGGAAGGAGAGATGAAAGGGAGGCTATTCTGAGGAAAGAGAAAGGGCTAGGGGGAGATGGGAGAGACTGATGCTGCCCATGGAGTAATATCCGTAATCGATAGGCGCATTGGGGAAAGAATACTAAACTTTCTCCTGCTTTCTCTCCTAAGCAAAGTTGGTTAGGAGAAAGCAGATTAAAAACTCTACATCTCGTATACAGAGGGAAATAGTGAAAGACAAGCTAAATGTGATGATATATCGTTACATGTCGGTAGGAGGGTACTGGATCTCATTCAGCCTCATACGCTAATCGACGTGTTCATTCATTCCCCCTGTCTTCACTCGCCCGGCTCCCCACAAGAGTAAGAGAAGGATCATCAAGAATGATGGCAGGCTACATATGCTTTCTGGATTGCAAACAAGGAGGAGAGAGCTTGAGATGAGTTGTCGTCCCATCCCCAAAATAAATCAGAGGGACGAGATTGCTCCAGCATGTAGGGCAGTGTAGAAATATGTATGTAGAGTGTAAAGCCACAAAAGAGGGTTCAAGTATCTCATTCCAGCCTTGATCTCTCGGAGGAGTCAGATGAAATGGAAGATTTCGGCCGATCGGAAATCCGATTGATATGGCCAGGCTGTGGAGAGTGAAAGTGCTGATCAGCTGAACTTGATACGGCGGACACAGTCAGTGGGGAAAGGAGGTCAGGCTAGCGCGGAAAAGTGGAGAGCAGGTGGTGGACAGACTAATTGGAAGAATTCTTACAGGTGGGTTAATCAACAAGGAAGAATGGGTGGTAAGAACAAGCTCGTTAGTATGTCGTACATACTACTTCCATCCAGACCTACTCCTCTAGTAGATAGTCGGAGGTATGTAGTCGTTGGAGGCCTTGGAGGAGGAGTGGAATGTAAACGGGCTAATTGATTCAGTCAGGCTGTAGTACTAGAAGGAAGAGAGGGGGACTCGGTATGGCTGTACTGACTAGTACTATGTACTACAGACATCAGAGAGGATTGGAAGCCCAGTGCCAATAAGAAACAGATGAAGGATCAGAAAATACGAGCTGAGCGACATCCAAGAAGGCACTACGGACGTGCCATGGCATGATACTGGCAATTAATTTATATTGGATTGGAATGGGTGGGATCTTATCGAAGCTGAAGAACCGGTCCCGGAAAATCAGATTATCAAATGAGAAGTTATGGGACAAAGTAGGAAAGTTTCAGGAGGAAGACATGAAAGGAGCTGAGAGGGAATGGAGAGAATTTTGAGCAGTCACCCTGCCTGCTCAGAAATATTTACGATAATTGTTCACAAATGCGAGTCTCCAGCCTCTCCCTTTCTTTCTCTCCTATCTTGATTTACCAATGAACTCCACACGTATCATCTCACGTCTGTATATCCACCCCTATAGCCTCCACGACCTTACCGTACATACATCCAGAGACGGAGAAATATCCTCCCAGCACTCCTTTCTCTCCCATTAATAAATTCTTCCACACATTCAATAGAGATAACCTATTTTTACTCTACCCTCCTCCATCTTCCTACTTTCTCCCACCACCAAACTCTCTCTGTCCAAGGAAGGCTCAGGCCCTCTCAACTCTTAAGCTCCCAAAAGGCGCTCCACAATGAAATGAATTCCACGGGAAGATTATTTCAATATGCTTTTAAATACATTGATCCCTCCAACTCCAATTCCTATCCCGACTTTCCTCAGCCTTGGCACATATATTATCAGCTTCAAATCCTCTCCTTTTATCTTTATCCCATTTAGCAGAAATCAGCCTTGCAAGTTATAATCACACTTTGTTCCATAATTAGAAGAGAGGACGAGGTCGGATTTCTTTCACTTGTATACTCTACTACATCACCATAGCAGATTTGTTGCATACATTTATTTGCAGTCCCAAGTATAGGGAACACGAGAGGTACAACAGAATGAAGGACGAGCTCCTTGAACTCCGTCTTATTATCTAAATCCAGCCTGACACTTCTCTTTGTATGGAACCTCTCCATCATTTGACACCCGCTCTTAGCGGAAGTAAATCTGAGCTATTGAAACGTAACACTTGAAACATGATTTCGGATGAATTGTTTTGGTTGACTACGACTTAATACATTCCATGACTTACATTCCTTACAGTACTCACTAACTTTCTGCTCCATAAGAAACGAGAAGAAACATCGGACAGGGTTGTTTTTTATTATAAAGGAACATGTTATCAGAATCTAAAGGATTTCCAAGAAATATTAACATTGTTCCAAACTTTTTTTAATATAATTTAGCCGGCTTTTGGGAATCTAGGATAATGATAAAAGTGTTCCTTTACAGCTTAAAAGTAGAAACTTTGACTGTAGACTGATGTGTGATAGATGATAGACAAGGTATTGCAATTCATTTTAAAATACTGGAAACAGCTTTACAATATCAGGATAGACTACCGGATCTAAATACCTGGAATCCTTTGCCGTTGGAAACGGATCCGGGTAGAGGGTTTTCTACCATATATTTTGAAGGCCTGATTTTTTTATTACTCCGCTTCATCTTAGAAAGAAGTACACAAGGACAAGACGTCGGGTTGGGTTCATACTGTAGCTGATGAATTATTAAATTGCATACGTTTAAGTAAGGAAGGCCAACAAAGCCGACCTTCTGAGCCATTTACAGCCTCACGGAAACTAATGGGCGTTGTATCATAACTCAGTATTAAAATGATTATATACAAATAGCCTCCCAACCTTTCCTTTGTAGTCTCTGCATTCTTGAAGAATTAAGTAAGTTTATTTGACTACATATTTGTGAAGATTTTTATCTCGTAGGAGCCCAAAAACCTCGGCTTTTTTGTTATGAACATATACAAAGGTCCTTAATATTTATTGAGGCAAGAACTTCTTTTATAAGGCATTAGAGAGACAACGTGAGAAAACCGAATCCTTTTAGGCCCCCATGAAGAATACGCAAATACCCAAGCATACGTTTCAAAAGTTTGTAATACTGTATGCCAAAATGTAAAAATTGGCAATCAAATCGGAATAAATATCATCGAGTGTATACAATAAATTTGTTCCCAGAAGCCTTTTAATTGACTCCCTATAAGCTCAGCATAGAACAGTAGTAATGGACATGAAGTGGAGGGGACAGAAATTAACATTGGGCCTTTGCAGCTCGAAACTCATCGATTGATATATATGGCCAGAACCTACAGACCAAAAGCTGTGGATTGAGCTATCATTCGATTAATTCGGACCGTTAGCTCAGGAGAAGTATGGGCTTATCGGAACTCCTCAAAAGCTCATCGACGGATTATATGTATATTAAAATAAAATTTGTGTTAAATAAAATATATGGCCAAAAACTACAGACCAAGAGCCATCGATTGAGCTATTAGACAGACTAATCGGACCGATAGTTCAGGAGAAGTAAGTTTAAAATGGGGGATATTGTAGGTCAAGAAAGAACAAAATCAAAATGAGGGGTTTGAGAATTAGTAGTATCATAGCTATCTAGTTGGTTGACAACAGGCAGATTTTCATGCTGGTTATCATCAAAATAGTCTAATTAAAATGAGGAACAGGGCTTGTAAGCCATAATGAGTCCGAACTGGAGAAGGGCACAGCGTCAGTGGGGACCGAAGGAGTCAACCAGCCTAGTGACTCGAAAGTCCAGGATGGAGCGGGTGTTTGTGAAATAGGAGGCAGACGTAAGTGTGTCCATAATTTTGTTAGAACTAGCAATAAAGTAGAACCTCACAGCATGCTACATCGTCCCTCTTGTCAGTTCACGACCTTAGCGCTTGTAACAAAGCCACTCTGAGGGAAATATTGGTTTGGAGTGTACCATTTATTAGACTTGATACAAGTATGGAAGGGAGTAGGTGAGGTATAGTTATCCTCTTAACCTCTCGTCTTCTTTACCACCCATCAAACAGCGTCATCATCTTCCACAGGACCTATCAGCTTTTATATCACTGAACCGAAACAGTTCCATGTGACGAAATCGTTCCGGGAAATGTTCCCATTTCATACAGAAAGCCTTGATTCTGGAGTTCTATAAAATATGCACGTCTCCATTATATATTACAGCTTTCATACTCCACCCAAGGGTTTCAATAACGAGCTGGAATTTCATTATTTTCGTATAAAGTCCTTAAATCTTCTGCGGGCACGTTTCTCTAGAACATAGCAGATATGATAGGCCATGACTCTTAAATTGTCAGGGCTAATTGCATACTCGTCCGGGGTCACATGAGTCTCATTAATGTTCCTGAAGACAGCTACATACGTTTTGCATATGTACCTCTGTTCGGCTTCGCTATTAATAAACAATCTGCATTAGGTAATATTCAATTCCACTCGATATGGATAAACGATCAAGAGTCACGTTCTTGGTCAGTCATTTGTTCACAATTACTCGTCCATGTTAATTTCTACATCCACTTTTGTAGAGAAGATATATCAAGTTGGAAGTTGGAATCCTACATTAGTTGATACTGGGACACCAAGACCGATCTTTAAGGCTTTGCAAAGAAGAGCTATACTAGAGGCTAAGATTGGCAAAGGAATTAATGGGAGACCAGGACCTATATATATGTATACGTATGATTAATAGGGCTAACAATCTAAATCCAAGTAATCAATCGAGCTGCGTAGAAAACCGATGTGTAATTAATCTGGAAGCCTGTCTCTCTTTCGAAAGGTTTTCGGTTGGAAGATTCCATCCACGGTTTGTATGTAATCCCTGAACTTCCTTGCAGTTTAGTTGTGACGAGTGATTTCCCCTTTCCCCTCGTGGCAATCCAAGCTGTGTTCCATTTAGCCATAAACTATGTTCCTAGAGATTCAGGAATCATCTATCAACTGTCGCTGTCATGTTTAAAGTTCGGAAGTTACACTTCACTGCTTAGAGAAAAAAAAATTGGCAATGATTCAGAAAAAATTAATTGACAAAAGTCTTGAGTAGCCGCGCTCCCTAAGCTGTACTGTAGAAAATGGGAGTGTAGGCTCGAAGGAGGAATTGACTTGTTTGAACATCCGTCACAAACATATGGGATTGGATTATAGGAAGGCAAAGGAAAAGGTCATATTGTCCTGGGAAAAGCCCCAAGTTATTTTTTGGCCAGTAGATACGAGGGAACTGCTTGAAATTGACCTGCATACATGTATGACCATACAGGAAGGTAAGTGGGCGCAAAGCCAAATGGTATCGAGACATGGAAGGATCATATTATGTATGAGAATCTTGTGAAAAAATAACATATGCTTCCTTAGTGCAGTCTTGAGTTGGTTCCTTCTGCATCGTTTAATCATGTAGAAGAGAAAATTCTACCCAATTCGGAATTGTGTATGGACAATAACAAAAAATACGTCTTTAATATAAACTCCTTTGAAAATCTCTCGCACCACAAAATTTCTCAGCCTCATTCCAACTTCTCGTCATCCATCATTCATAAAACTCCCTGCCGAATCTTCCAAACGGAATACCTTAGATCCCAGAGAAAAATAAATGTTCCCTTTTTCAGGCCTTAGGAGTCGGCGTAAATAAATTCATTTTATACAGTCTCAACAACTACATCAACAGTAACAAGGGTAACCTTTTTGGACACAAAATAATTATTTTTATCGTCCTCCTGAAAGGTGTACTGTACGTCCCAACGTAAAGGTCACCAGGAATAAATACAACCCTTCTAATTTATTTATCCCTTAAATTAAATGCTTCTCTTTATTTTTACTGTTAAAAGTGTATACACAAACTATAACAAAAAATACGCTACTCCAAAATCTGTAAACTTAGTAACTGGAAGGAAATAAAATCATGAAATTAACCGCTCTATCCAAAAGTTTAGACAACATTTTAAAAAATTAACAAAATATATATTTATTTCTGTAAAAATGAAAACAGAAAAAGTAAGGTAAATGATGACTGTGCTTCCTTTCAATGTCCCCCCCCCCCCGAAATAAGCGTTTGAAAATATAAACACTGTGGGCGTTTAGATCGGGAAATATGGTACAGTAAGTTTACCTTAAGAAGATGTAATCATGGTTTATTTATCCATATCCATGTAGTCTTTGTTGTGTGTAACATTTAAAGGTTGGTAGTTGGTCCGACGGCTAATAAAAAAAGCAGTCATCAATGCTTACTAACCGTAACATTTACACTGCTCTCCGAGTACAGAAGGATCCTAAACTTTTGATAATTGTCATTTAGATTCTAGATCTGGTGCCAATAAAATAACTAATTAAACGTTCAATGAATTCTTAGTCCCGAATTGCCGACCGACTACAGGGAATAGTAAACTCGAAGTGTGGTAATTGCCGATGCAGAAAGACATGCATGGTTGCATACTGAATGTGGTATTCGGTTCAAGAAAAAACATCCGATACTTATTATTTATGAACTTATCTCCCAATGGAAGCTATCTGCATCAAACATTTTGAACCAACCTGGTTGATTTATTATTCAATATTTAGCAGTACTCGTATGCAAACAAATACGTCTGTATAGGTTAATAGCTATTTGTGGTAGAATTTGAGGAAGCTAATGAATGCAATATTTAGGTAAAATGGATCCAAGGCTTCACTGCCTGACGTCATGCTGAGGCTCTTGTCCAAAGTTAATTTATAAACCATTGTACCTATTCAGGATCCTATTTTTTATTCGAACCGACTAGAACAAAGTCAAGCAAGTTCTTACAAAAGGACACATGAGATTACGGACAGATTACAGGAGATTACAGAGAGTATTCAGTTTTTATACTCATTGTATGTATGTATCATGCAGTTGACAGCGTGCAGATATTCTATCGTCAATTGCTGTAAATACATACTTTCTCCCTTTTCATGAGTGATAATGGGCTGGTATCAGTATGGTCGGTGAACATCCAAAGGCATAAAAGTGAAGGATTTCAATGCCGAAATGGTAAGAAATTAGTATTGAATGGTAACAGAGTCGCAGAACAGGGCTCGGAAAGAGTAGTTCATACTTATGTGTAGAACTGTGCATGTATATGACGAAGTAATATACGTACCAAATGTTTGCCGATATAAATTACACCATACGTATACTTTTGATTTAGTGCAGAAGGCCATTCTCTTTGTAAAACAATACCCCTCTGCACGGATGATGAGGCTTTTGAACTACGACATAAATACTAATTATCGGGAATGGATTAGTCCGTGGATAGTTGAGTAGTGTACTTTGAACACTACTCGACCTACATAGGAAGCAAATGGCCGTTTAAATAATGCTAGAAAGGTTGCAACTCTCCGAATTTGACACTATTAGTGTTTACGATTCCTAACCATTTCCAGTCCAATTAAAATATTTCCCTCTACTTCAGAAATCATGTTGCATAGGGCTACGTTACGGTAAATTAACTTAATTTGAGTTAATGCAGTACATGCTACGTTTGGTGCTTGAATTAGTAATTCGAAGAATAAATTTCGATTGATAATTAATGACATCAATTAAGCACTTCCCTATTTTTCTATGCAGACTACTTTGTAACCAAAAACGTTCAACTGTCCGATCCAGGATCAAGCTTCATATCGTACCTTACTACGAATAATATTTAAATACGTACGTGGATGCTAGAATACATTATAACGTACTTGTGCTTGTTCTTCCGTGCGAATTACGATTGTGTAGCCTACTACCCGCAATCCAACATGTTCATAGGCAGCGAGGACTGTCCCCCACTGGAATGTTTTAAACTCGCCTATCTCACCCATATGTTAAAAAACTGGGACCTTCCGATCTTACAAAGTTGTTAGGTCACATACACCAAGTTCCGCAGGCTAAGAACAGGACCCATTGTACATGTAATCACCATACACTTCGAATTAGTTTTTTTGTTTTCCGATATATATTCCATACAGTCAACATCCATCGTGCATGGTTAACAAGCGGCTATGGATTTAATTTGTATTAGGCACATCTGCACAAGAGAGAATGGATAGTATTTATTAGTATACGTACATGCTAGCTCCTCCATTTTCCAGTGAAAGACTAATGGGACGTGATGGTTTTTGCATTTTATAGGACGGGAACACATGCCATATTTATGCATTCATGCAATGCAAAATAATTTATCATCGTTACACACTTATTTTCCTTCCAGAGGGTTTCAAGACCAGCAACAGACATATCTTCTAGTCCTCTGTATCCATATGTTCTCACATGTAGTCGGCCGACCGAGTATTTGGTTCTATTTGTAGTGGAAGGAACAAAAGCCTAGGATACTAGGATTCGGGGAACAAGGTGATCTAACTGAATAGCCAATCTTTCCACTTTGATTTTATTCATTTTTGACAGTAGCCTACAAATCAAATGCAGATCCCGTAGGGATAACATGCCACCGTCTACAGACACCAAATTACTACACTCAACTTGCATGCGGATTTTTATTCACATAAACCACTCTTGTATCTCATGATTGGAATTTTAGACTCCAGCAGCTCAACGTGAATTTTAGGCATCAAATACTCCTAACCTTTAGAGTTGGCCAATTCTTCAATGACTATTCCCAACGACCAAGTAACAGGTACACTTTATCTGCCACACCCAAGATTACCCATTTTGAACCTCTTACACTTCACTATACATATCAACTATTATAGACGGACTATTAGCTTAAAGTTTAAACGAAAGCAATGCCCATTTGCCAGAGAACGATTGTGATGAGGCTTTTACTTCCCCATCTACTTCATAACTTCTAAATATGTTGTAAATTTGTAATGCCGTGTTTCGGGGAGTAAAATCCGAAAGGATGTAACCATGTAGAATCGGTGCTTTCCACCGCAGTTAACGAGTGTGGTTTAATGGGGTCAGGTCATCGATCACGGAGAATTCTATTAAATAATGCAATAAGGTTCTCGACAGCTTGAACTCTCCTAAATTGAACATCAGATAAGTTTGGATTATTTTATTAAAGGTGGAGTTTTAAGCTTGCTATAAACATGATTTCGTTGCATACTTAAATGGAATTTGTAACTAAATGGATGCACATGACTTCGCCAGTTTATTAAGGAAAATTATACGCAATAAAATAAAGACAAATCTTATGAATGTGATGAAAATAAGAATTTTGTACAGACGTCCAGCAAACAAGGTCAATAACGGGAATCAAAAATAACTACAAAAACACATAATTCGGGAACGGTCTGTTAAATTTAATTAAACTGCAATTTGTACTTGTGGTTATTTATTATCTCTGTGTGTATGCATGTACTAACATAGACTGCCCATCCAAACGATTCTCCATAATATAGCCACTTATAATTTCGTAAATATCTAATAGAAATAAGTAATCCCTAACATTAAATAAATACACGAATCCACTTAACTTTTGTAGCATTTTCCATTCAGTAATTTAGTCAGGCAATTGCATACTGTTTTTAAAAAAAATGTACAAATAAATGCGTTTGGAAATTCTATAAGTACAGAGATTGTATGGGAGAAATGAACTGAGGAAATGAAAATGCACGCTATGAGATTTTTTTTATAAAGCTAAAAGCCTAACTTTGGTGATAATAACGAGATATCACTTGTTATAGCTGTACTTGACCCTTCAAGTCAAGATCTTCTGATGTTTAGTAGGAAGATGTAAATTTCAGCTCCGATTCCTGCTGCTTCTGATTTTGAGGTATATTTAGAAATTTACCAAAGGACCTGAAGTAGTTTATTCTGTTCGTCATCTACAATCGTTAATTTTGGCTCACATACTTCCGTCAATTCCTGTTTTATTTTACTTGGGTAAGTGTGAAATATAAGATTTTAACTGCCAACAGTCCTAACCCTGTTTGAAATAAGAAGAGCAGTCCAGAATTACCTGTTGATAAATTCTGTCGTGTGTGAATGTAAATTGGAAGTGATAAAACAGGCCCTTCGGCCTTTAGATTACGTTTGGATTTGATATATGGGGAAGATACCTTACATGAGATTATTATCTTGCTCGTTTGTTATCCAATAAAGTTTATATTTTGAAAATGTTATTTGTCCATTCACCATTCGCTGAATCTCACTCTAGAGTGCGATTCAGGATCATAGGTACCCATTATAATGCAGATATTATATCCCCTTTCCTCACTTTGCTTCATTTTCCATGATGCTCGCAAGTTGTACTCAAGTTTATTTGATGCAGTAAAAGATTTTACGGTCACGTATGCACCATTACGATAAGGTGTTTTGAGATCCCACCGCAAACAAATCTACAAATCCTATGAAGTCGTCATGGTCATAGGTATAAGGCCGTAGGGGTCAGTGAAGTTTATTCGATTTTAGCCATGTATCTGGGTCTGAACTATTAACAGCATCGCTAAGCCATCATCACATTTGGAATGACCCATTCAACTTGCATCCCGGATCTTGTTTATAGCACAGACTATAACAACAAGGACTCACGGGCTTTACGACTGATGAGTAAATACCATTTGGACAACACCGACTACTCAACCTATGTATTCTACTTGATGTAAAGTTTCTCTTAATGTTGATGTGAAAAGCTCTACTCCTACTCCACTCTCTGTGATCATTTACAACAAAAAAACACACATGGATGTAACAGAGACTTCTATGTAATCTCACGCACGTCCGAGTATCATCATCTCTCGCTTCCACACAGATCGAAATATCCTCAATGCTTATTTACTGATTCCTATTCCCAGTCCTCTCAACTTTTGCAATCAAATCGAACATAAAACTCTGGGACTCCAGGCATGCATTCCCATTCCTAGACCCGTAGTCTAAGTTGCCCTTTCAAAATATCATGTTTCCACTCTCTAGTTCCCTCTTATATCAAACCTCTTTACAAATTCAAAAAAAAACTTTGCTTTCACTCCAATGATCCAGACAAAGTATTCAAGGTTGTACACCGTATAGTGTCGAACCTCTGACTGCCCTGAGTACCTACCTTACAGACAAGATATTTGTGCACTTTCCAGGATGCATCCATGGGCCGAGTTTTAGGAGATGTGGCGAAAGAGAAAAATGGTTCTGGAAAATCAACCCTCAGCTACCCGACTATGCCTTCTATATATCTACTAACCGTTAGCTCTGAAGAGAACTCTGAATCTTTATTTGTTTCGGGAGACGGGATGCATTCTCGGTGTAATTTAGAAGACGAAGGAAGTTCATGGATTGACACGGGAACGGCCGTAAAGGTGACGCGAAGTGTTTCGTTGAGCCCTCATGAGCCGTACCGTCCTCCTTTAGCTTTCTAAACTTAGAAATCCCTGGAGGTCATAAGTTAATGCGTTAGCACTAAGTCAAAGAGAATTTTCTTGTTGCAAAGGAAACTTTAATTTATTTTATTGCAGAGTACTAACCATGAGAGCAGCCGATAAATCCCAAGAAAAAAGTTACTCTCTCGTATTTCTATCACAGAGCTTTAAAGAATTGGTGAACTAACTGTCCAGCTTTTCCAAACTTGAAATAAAGTATTAATGTTAAATGTATAGAAGGAGATTATTTTCAAGTCCAACACCGACCATATGTTACAGGATTTACGATCTTTGGTAAGAAAACAACATTATTTCTTGTCCAAAATTTTCCCCGTACCTCACAGGCTACAATTTAATTATTGGATTAGTTCCCACTGTCAACTCCGCTCTTGACAGCATTACAAGAAGTTTCATTGTATGGAATTGAATTTCATATAATCCGACCATGTTTTGCTGGAAATATCCTAGTCGCTACGAAATCATTGTGCAACCGTCACACACAAAGACTTTGATAAATATTTCAACTCAAATGCTTGCTATACAGTACAAATGTTTAAAGTTGATGTCTTTCGATTCAATGCTACGTACATGTACACCTCGTTCCAGAAGGTACCGAAAATACCGATTATTTAAAAAAAAAAAAAAAAATCCCTCGGCTTTAATAATCCACTACCTCTCAATTGAGTGCAGCTGTCCAAATTGGTTCCGAAATTAGTTCCATATATGTATATGTTGTTGTTCGCAAAAAATAAATGGGAGTTTGACTGTTCAATATCGATTACTTAAAATGTAGCTAGGGACGGGCAGACCTTCATTGGAATGACTAATGATCTCTTGTGCAGAATAAAGAATAAATTCCCGTCCACCAGTTAAATTTGTTTCCCGTATGCCGAGGGATTTCCATGTAATAATTTAGCCCGTTTCTACAGAAAGTTCTTACTTTCTCCCTGTATTCCATAGTTGGTGGCTACCTATCCATTATATTGTATTCCATAATTCCCTCATATATGTATACACGTCCCTTTAATATCCCATTGCCTTCTTATTACTATCTACATTCTACATCTACTTTGTAATAAAGCTTAAACAATTGCTAAAGAGAATTAGTTAATTCTAGTACAGCTGAAACACATGTACCGTGGGCTATTGGTCCTAAGTAAAAAACTCCAATACATTTGAATCCTTCTAATTTGGATGGTTACACCCATCAGAGGACTTCAGGAGTTTGTATAGAACGGAATGTGCAAGCATAGGAAATTCAGCTGGATGTTGATTTAATGCAGAAGAACCATGAAAATATATAAAACAGCAGCAATGTCCTGTTGTGATTGACCTGACTAGATCAAAGCTATTTCTGTTGAGCCTCATGTAGCTTACAGGTCTTGGGTATTTGTTAATAATTATTTAATTGAACAGTCTAATGAGAGGTGCTGCTAATCTCTGTTATTATTATTTGAAGTATCCCCTCCGAGTGTTCAGAAAACATTTTCCTCCTTAACACAACAGAAAAACAAGGATAGCTGGTATAATTGATGTAAATGGTGTGCCATTTATAAAGGAGCACCTTGTCTCTTTTCCACTGGTATTGCATATTTAATGGACTAATCCTTTTACCGCTCTTGCCAGCCCTGTCATGTCACGCAATAAGTGTCGCCGTGTCGTTGTTTTGTGTCCTGACCCTTTTAAAATCATTAGTAAGAAATGGAAAACGATTTTGGGAATAGGTTATTGAATCTTGGCCAGTGTCACACTGTCAGTACTTACGTACTAGATAGACAGTGTAATATATAAGTACTGGAGTATATTATCGTGTAAATAGGAGACTAAAGGGGCATTGTGTATTGCATTGATAAGGGCTGAAACGCATAGTTCGTGAAATCCCCCAGGATCAATTTTACAAATTGCAATCCCTATCTAGTATATGAATCTTGTTGTTGGAATGGTGGTGGCTTTGCTTTCGAATCAATTCTTTTGAACAGGATCGCTCCAGCTGAGCTGGTTCTGACGTTTCATATTCAAACTCCAACTAGCGAGAGGAATGAACGGTTAAATTGTTATACTTAAACGATGGGAACCAATCGTCCTCACTTGAATATGTACACTTGAGTATTGCAGACAGTCTACATTTAGAGTTTCAGAGGGTGACGGAGGTGCTGTGTAGTGTGAATACGAAATGCTGGAGGATGCTTCACGATGACCATTTAAAATACCTCTCCTGTACTCGCATCATGCTATTTCAAGTGGCCCCACTTGAGAACAGTCCTGCCTGAGTCTCCATTGTTAACAAGTCTCTCTCTACTCCACAACTTATGCAAAATGTGTAACCAACTTTCCCTTTATGAACATTCAGCTCTTGCCTATTGTGATTTCGGATTCTGAACTCGTTGCTTTCCTAATTCTATATCCAGCTTGGAATTTCTTGCGTCACATTTAAAATAGGCATGTCTGACATACATTAGTACATATCGGTATGTACCCTCGGTAATATACTTGGGACTGTGATGGTGTTCAGCAGGTGAAGAGAGAGAGAGATGGGTTGCTAGAAAAGTTGTCAGTGACAATGATTAGATTTGAACTCACTTGACATGTTGGCACAGGTGAATTGGTCAGTGCGTCGGGATCCCTCCAACCTAGAAGAGGTGGAATTGAGATTAAGGCTGAGAGAATCCATACCATACCAATCATAACCGCTGCTCTTGCAGGAGTTCTCTTTTTCAAGTAATCAACTGCCTGAGTAATCGACCAGTAGCGATCTAAGCTGATGAGACATATATTCATGATGGAAGAGGTACAGAGGAGGACATCCATTGCTGAATGAATACTGCACCAAACACTGCCGAATATCCAATAGCCCATCAGTTCATTTGCCAAGGAAAATGGCATTATAAGAAGTCCCACAAAAAAATCTGCAACAGCCAAGGAGGCTATGAACCAGTTCTGCAGATTCTTTAGAGATTTCTCCGTGGCAATGGCAATAATGACGAGCATGTTGCCGATCACCACGACAATCATCATGAAAGTCAGGACTATGGAAGATATGATGATATGAAGTGTAGAGTATCCCAGGGCATGCACTATAATAGTATTGTTGGTCCCATTCATCGACATATCATTGTAATCCATGCCGTCCGTGCTATTGTTACTTGCCCAGACATACACATTGACCTCGTCGAAAGGTCCATTTAGGCTCATGTCACTCAGAATACCCACGTCCCTCTCCATTTCTCCCGTCTTATTTTATATCGTTTACGGAAAAGTGTTTAATTGAAATCCTTTCGCACTCAGGCTGTGCCAACTCCCAACCTTGTTCTTTCGGATGTTCTGCTGCCAGACACAAAATTGATCCGGCTACAAACGTTACATTAATGTACAGTAGAGTTCCCACATGGAAGTACTGCAACCACTGTAAGTTCTTCGTCTTTTGTCAGTGCACGACAGAAGGGAAAGTCATTCTGTGTCCTGCAGATTTCTATTATTTCCATCCACCTGGGCTCATTCATCAACGAGGCAGCTTGATTTCAGTTTCCGATAATGGGGAAGGTCATTATGATACTGGCATTGTTCTGAGCTTAAATCATTAAAAGGTTCATTAACTTTTAATCTAGTTTTATTTCACACAATCCTCCGTTTTTTAAGTTACATTTTCACATTGGTAAGTCATAAGAAGTAATACAGCTGAAATTGATGATTCTACATTTCAGCCAAGTATTTAGGTAGATGAATAAGGTGAATTCCGCGTATCTGTAGTGGCTAAATTGTCAATCGCTGATTGGAAGTAGTTTAGAAACTGGAGTACATATCCCTTATATTGGAAAATGACAAAATGTCTATACGGACAAAGATAGTAAAACTGAACCAGCCAGGAGTGTCAGGAGTCTAAGAAGAGTGTTGAAGCAGAGTGGAACGACTAGAACTTAAAAGTCACGTAATGGATTTGTACAGGTAGCACCTCGGATTTCATATCACGGTAAAGGTGATGAGCTTCGGAATGAGAAAGGAATTAACTCAACTCACTGTGACAGCACTGGGCCAACAGGTGCAATGATCCTGTTTAAAACATTCCAAGTTTTCTTTCTTATGTATGGGGTGCTACATGCGGGTAGGAGGAGGATAGGTTTATTAGGTGTTTCGGGAATCCGGGAAATAAATCGGCTGAATTATGGCAGTCTTTGCAATAAGTGTGTTAGACGAGGCTCGAAGTTGTAGCCGTAGCTAAACTGAGTAACCCCGTAAAAGATTCAATGAAGAAGAGATGTTTGTGCTATGAAATCTCTGCAGCATTCAACCCGTCACTGATAATAAGTGAGATAATATATCTGTTGGAATCCATTACAAGCTCAGGAGAACTGGAATAAAGTATAACATGTTCCGAGTATGAAAATTCCAAGTAGATATATTAAGAATGCTATGCAGAAGCTCGTTTTCTTCTTCAGCCAACTCTTATTACATAAGGATCCAGTGGAAGGGTTATTTTTAGTAAGTATGAACAAGTAGCACTTATAATGGGCATTCAAAGTCAGGGAAATGGGATGTATGCAAAATGCAAAACAAGAAAAACAGTGACCACCACAATGTTCAACCCACGCCAGCAAATCACATTGCAAGGTTTGTTTGGAAACCAGAGGATGAACTCGCGTGGCTTGTTGAACTGTTTCTTCAAGAAGTATCAATTTGTCCGTGGTATCACAAACGGGATAGATGATATCACAGAAACCAACCGATGTGGATTTTCACACTGGAATCTTTGCAGGAGTAACGGGCCAAGTTGCCTCTGAGGAGACTTTGATGAAAACGCAATAATATTCAAGGGAGCACATGGCCCGAGAACGGGCGCTTCCGATGGAGGACTCATACCAACTGAAGAACCATCGCTTCTCTGTACAACCAGCCGATGTGATGCGGTACCATCCGACGGAACTGGTAGTGGCCAACATTGTCTCTCATTCTCCGATCCGGATTCTGAGACACAAGCAGGCGCATAGAACAGTCGAGGTCCTCACCACTCAACAGTTTACTCCGAAAACATGTTCAGCCGAAGGATTCGTCCCTACATCCAACCGGGCATCGTATTCATCCATCCATATCATTTTTATCATTCCATTATAATTTTATCCATTCAATACCCCCCACCCCCTCCCCCAGAAAGACACTTCTAGAGGAATTCGCTGATATTTTGGGACAAACGTCCAGTCTTCAATTTATAACAGAATATTTCACCCTTGAGCTTAACATTATTATCTCTCTCTCTCTCTCTCTCTCTCTCCCTCTCTCTGGGCTTGGAGTTCGTAGGCTGCATTTCCCAACAACAGAAACAGATTCCCATCTTATTGTATCTCTGCATTTTTGTTACTGAAATTCGAAGCAACAACATCAACATGTACAAAGAGAAAGTCTTTGGGCATTTTGGAAAAAATTAATAAGTTCACAAGCCTGTTTACCGGCGAATTACCGAGTAAAGTAAGTGAGCTACATATTTATGCATATAGATAATAGTTATGAATGACCCTATATGTACAGAGCGTTATATGAGATTGATGGAGAAAGTAAACTTTCTTTGCCTCCACTCTTGTACGTCAACAACATCCTATTCCTAAGCATGTATAATGCGCGGACTTAAATCCCTTCTCAGTCAAAGCCAGCGGTAAGGCAGACCAGCTCCCTTCTATTGAAGATGACACTTTCTGACATTCTGGAAATTGAAAGTGTCACATAGACAACCTACCCCCTCCAGATCTGAGCATACGGAGTGTGTGTGCTCTATACGAAGCTACACATTTGGAGGAACATAATAACATTCATCTGCCAGGACTAGTAAATAAATCTCATTATTCTATCTTCATTATAAATACAAATTTTCGCTTGAGGAAGCCGATTCTAATTTCCTCGCTTGCTAAAATATCAATCGGACAATTCTTAGTCGAGGCAGTCTAATGAGGATGACTATTAAATCCCTTTTCCAATCTTGCACGTTTTCATATGAAAGTGATGTGCTGGTATTATTATATCTGCTTAGGGCTTTTAGTACCTAATACGACGGCTCTTAATAATGAAAACATTTTTCCGGACTGAATTATTTAATAATTGAAAAGGCGAGCGGAAGGAGCCGAAATGTAGACTAGGGATGTATGTATATAGTTGCTAGGAATTAGGGAACAGGATTTATTACGGAGTAGAGACAGATAGCATCACCGCAGTTTGAACTGAAGGTAAAAAAAATTAATAATTGCACACAATAACTCCAGAAATTCATGACCATATAACTTCGGGAACCTGAGAAGGCTAATTTGATAGTCAAGAGTGAAACTACCCCCCTGGCAAGCTTGCATATCCCACAACTCTTCTCAGTTTGATTTACTTTTGCACGTCGCCTTGGTCGGTTTTTACTTCTGTTTATTCTAATACGTAAGAACGGTCCAAACTATGTATTATAGAGTGGCTAACACCGCGGTTTAAAACATTGGCGCAGGCGATGCGCATAAGCGAAGGGAGTAGAACCTGCATGAGCCATCACCATCTGTGAGCTCATGCAAGCTCATTAAAAACGGTGGCTTGTGGCTTTACCAAAACTAAAAGTTTGGAGACGAAAACTTTCATTTTAGCTTATTTTGTGAAAGCTAGTAGAAGATTGCCACTATTGCCAGGATCTGAATTGAAGTATACGACGGAATGTGTATGTATGGAAAATGCATCGACTACCACGACGTGTCACCATGTTTTCAGTAGTATGTAGTAGGGAGTAACAGTAGCTGGGTTTGGGATTGATAAAGTTTGTTCTAAATTCAATGAAGCTTTTCAACATAAGAGCATGGCAGATTTAAAGGTGAGTCTCCAAGTTCCCATGTACCCTGCAACTTTCTCCAGAACGACTTCCGCTTTTTCTAAAGAGATTTGTTGATGTGGACTTGACGATACGCCGCGGTTGAAGCTTAGCTTGTAGCTACAGCGATTATATATGTGATCCTACAACCTGATGGAGTGCTTCAAATTTGATTCATTCCCTTGACTCCCCACTCCCGGAACCGACTCCAGCATGTAAAATAATATAGGGAGTGTAAAAAGTCCACTTTCACTTTCGTCCCTCGGCTCTGCATTCCAAAATGAGCTGGCTGAGAGGCCAGGACTCATTTGCATTCTAACCAGACCAGCACCATCAGGCTTATAGTCCTAGTCTTCTGTACTAGAATAATACATTCATTCATATATCAATGAAATACATTGGTTGTCCTCCTTCTGGCATCTAACAAACATTCTCAATTCTTTCACCGCCTTCTGTGTCTTATAAGCTAAGCACAGATTTACTACGGGTCAATCAAATTCGAATCCTTCAAGGTTCCTTTATTATCCTTAGGTACTCCCTCATTGCAAGCATGGTGAACAATCGAAGTTTGGAATATCACGGATATGTATGTACTCACTGTTAGTGGACTTTCACCAAGCGACGGTCATGATAAATAGAAAAGTATCAGTCATGAAAAATGAATGAATTTTTGTGAAGTCTACTACGATATTTGGATTTATTTGACACGGTTACATTTTCGAGTACTGATGTTTGATTGAAATGAAATACGGATTTGAAATTATGCCACAAATAGGATTTGAACTGATGTTTGTATTTATTTGACCAACTCCGCATTAATATTAGTCCGGTATTAATTTTAATGGGTACCTGGTAATCGAGTTTAACTGTCAATTTAGTGTCCACAAATTGGCACTTTAATTTTAATAACATTTTTTTTACGTCAGGGAAATTCTCTGATTTTTAGAACATCGGGTATCGAATTTGGTTAAAATTTATGTCATATCCCGAAATGCAAAAAAAAAAATCTCACAAATGAAGAAGTCTGAAAACATTAACAGCTATTTGTGAGTACGTGCTATATTTAACCTCTTGGTAACCGAATTTACAAGTACTGATAACCGCAGTACACTAGCGTTTCTAGGGTGAAAATTCTCTC
>JAQFZA010000043.1:0-102773 GCA_034695115.1 Desoria olivacea | reverse complement strand
TCTTCATCGTCATCATAATCGGAATCCGCATCATCACGTACGAAACAGATTTCATCCTGTTCATCCTCACTGCAGTCGGTGTTGTTGGGAGGCTGATATCTCTGCAATGAGAGGGCTTTCGGGAAAAGATTCCTTCGTGACCGAAGTTTGTACCGGGCTCCTTGTTCAGTGTCTTCGTCATCATTCGACAAGTCGAAGACGATGGTGGTGAAGACCGGTGAACTAAAACCCACCCCACTGTCTGAATCTTCAGAATCTGGACAAACATCCTTCGGAGTGGAACGCTTAGGGGTTGATAAGTAATGCTGAGGGTCTTCCACCTTGACGCTCACGAGCTTCGGATAGTCTGTGAATTGCTGGGTATTCTTTACGGGGGTTGTTAATCCTTCATTCGATAGCTGGTCTTGAACTTCTAAACTAACTGGACTTCCTATAGGGGTTGAAGTTCTAAAGTACAATCCTGCGGTTGGTGACAATAGAATGCTCCCTGCAACAGCGTCATCCGCCTTTGGTATCGGGCTACAAATTACTAAAAAAAATACCAGGTTCATTCATCAGAATTTCGAACTGCATTATCAATTTACAATCTACTATGCCCATTTCATATCAAGTTATTTTAGGTCTTACGATGAATAGATTGCGCCTGGTAGCAGGAAATCATCCCTGAGTCTGGTGTACTATGCACGGGACCCTCTTGGGAGACCTGGGACTGTTGGGACGCCTGTTCTGCTTTACAAGACCGACCTGAGCGACCGGCCAATTCTTCAACGCTAGACTCAACCGTATCAGTCTCAGTTGCTCCGTCGACTTGCAAAGATTCTTTTCCGGGAGTCTTGGTTTCCGTCTTTGCAACTATGGGTGACCCGGTTTTTGTAGCCATAGCGTCCTCTACATCCTCGGATTTTGGCTTTCGGCCCCTACGCCGACCCATGATGGAAACAGTTTCGGAATAGAAAATGAAATTTCGAAGTCCGAGAAAACCAGGAGAAGAAATCAAAGCTCTATCCAATTCAACCTCGGACTGCAAACTGAATGACAAGAAATGAGGGAAAATTGCTTTCTCGGTGTTGAAAACTCAATCAGCGCATGTGGGTTGCCGGAAAAGCGGAATTGCCCATGTGGGTCAGTCCTCTATAATGCTCCAATTTTAAATCTCACATGACTAGTGAAAGGCATCAGTTTTACATAAAATTAAACTTCGAAAGCCCATGTATTTATCAATTAATTATTAATGCATATGAAATATATGAGAAAGTTACATGACATCGGTGTAAAAGGGTAACCAGGGAAAAAATGGAAATTTCCTCATTTTTTATAGGCGGGTTTGGTTATGTTCCACTTATCTTTGCTTATCTAGTATCACATAATATCCAATTGATGCTGGTCGACTTTTTTATAAATCCGATTTTTACCCGGTTTTCGGGATTTATCTCGAAATCTAGTCTTTTTTACCCAATTCTTAATGCATATTATTCAGATTGAGCTTTAAATTTCGGTCAAAGTATATCCTTTGTCAAAATTGGTGCTCGTCATAAATTATCCTGGGCTTGAGATTCACGAATCTCGCGTGTGTCGTTTATTAGGTGCCGAGGGACTGATGCAAATATCACACGGGGTAGGCAATCAAAAGCGTATAATATGGAACAAGATTCTGTCTCACTCAAACTAAAAGCAAGGGTGATTTCCATTCATGACCTCCTTTCTGATGATTTCATTTCCAGGGTCTTTCAGGGCCACTGGTACTAAGTAAACGAATTCTTCACATTCAAGAGGTCCATCAAACCGCAGAACAGTTAGCAGTTCAATCTCATCCGGATTATTCCGGTGGTACGGGAAAAATCTAACAATATTGTTGTCAACTGATGCCAGAGTCGCTGTCAGATTCGGGTCAGCCTCGTCCTTTCCAGCTGGAACCATGGTCATAATAATTCCAGTGTAACGGATCGGTCCTTAAATACCCCACATGTCGATTTGCAAAGAAGTATTTTCCCTTTAGGTTGCGAGGGGTTGGGTAATATGATTTGCAGGAATTGCTGTAATTTCCTTTTCCTATTAACCAACTGCAGGAATACCTTCGTTACAGTAGTTTTATTAAGAACTGAAAAGTACAGAATTCGTAAAATGCTCGTCGACAAGAGGTATCCGAAGGATCAATAGCCAAATATAAGGATACCTGTAGCGAACTACGGTTTATAAGATTTCCCGAGCCCAGCTTTTTAACGGTAAAAATACATATTCCACCCAAATCGACCGTTCAGATTTTCTTAACAACTTTAATTTAATTATAAAAAAGCGGTAGACAGCTATAAATTAATAAGCCCACCGCAGGTGCAAGGTGAAGTCTTGTTATAAATCCGATTTTTACCCGGTTTCGGGACTTATCTCGAATTTCGGTCTTTTTCAGAATTTTTCATTGCATATCCGAATTCAGTTTTAAATTTCGGTCAAAATGGTATATCATATGGCCAAATTGATTGTAGCCGATTTTTTTATAAATCCGATTTTTCGACTCTAGCTGAAAATTTGAACGTTTAGACGGTAATTTTTTTTAGATTTTCTTGTTCACCATTTAATTACGGTTCGATTGGTGTATGATACTCATTTTTTTTATTTTGGAGGTGTTATACTTAATTTTAGTACTGTATTCTAACCATGCAGTTCTCTAACCATCACTAAATTGTCCATATATTATAGTACAATACGAGATCTTCTGAAAACTGTTCTTTCCGGCAAAGTTTTTCCACGTTCATCATGGGAGTCTAGATTCGGCGAACATATGAGTTTTATGACAAGGCTTCGACCAAGGTATGTGTAACATAACTCCATCGGCTCAAGACTTGGCTGTCACTGCAATTTAATTGCAACTGACCGCACCTGCATTATGACCTCGGTTGTTCAATGACATGTCACCCCCTTAATTCCATCGCGTCATGATCTTGCTCACCCAGAGTCACTCAACTACGACATCCTTACCGCACTTACCTTTAGACTTATGACCTCGCATTTGCACTCTCGGAACGGCAAATTCCCTATTACCCTTCTATAAATAGATTACTTTGAAGCTGACACTACCAGTTTTGTATCAACAATATATCTGAAACCTTGTTCAGCAAAAAAAAAAGATTACTAAAGGGATCAAAATTGCAATTTGACAATCTAAAAACATATATTTGTTCCCGGTTTTTGGACTGCAGTTCAAAAATTCACTCGTATGATGCCAATGATGCACTTTGATGGCAATAAATTTCGATTCTATTGGTGCTCTATTTTTGCTAATTGTTGCCACTTTTGGAGGTTTCTAGTTAATTTTAATTAAACTCTAATTATCGCGTTGCCCATTCCTCATAGTTGACGTTAGACTGCTTAAGGAAGCTATTTATAAATGCTGAAAATTGTGAGAATCTTAAGAAAGTTCCATTTATTTTTCAAATTCGAAACTTCAATAACGTTAAGTATGAAACTGCGGCTTCTTCTGTGCTTCGTTCCAACTTCTGTATTGTCAGCAGCATGGATGGGAAGCGAAACCTACAATGAATACAAACATAACCTTATACTTAAATTCGAATACTTTTTATTCATTCAAACTGTCTCGATTCTTGGTGTTTTTTGTCGGTTTTTTAATAGGAACTCTAATAGGAGTTTAATACCAACCGAACCAAGCGCCTTATATCATCTTTGGTTTCTGGGGACGCACAAAAACCGAAAAACAAAAGCTAGAAAGGCCTCGATAAGCAGTTTTAGAAGTTAGTACAGAAATACGTACGAAAAGAAATACATTTCATTACCAAAAACTCATCCGTCATCCCAGAATCTTCTGCCCGATGGCGATATCCAAGAACACTTTCGGTAGCCCTCGAGTCTTATTTCGTACTCATGCAAATCTTGATAGACACCTAAATCAATAAATTAGTAATATGAATACAAACACATTATTAATGCTATTGACACTTAAACTGCATGACATACGCTCGAGGAGATCAATGAGGTGATCCTTATCATAGATAGCCCGTTGTTGTGGATTTATGAGAACCTCATACGCCTGCTGCAGAATCTGAAGCTCCGCTTTAGCTTCATCGACCTTTTCCGGATTCTTGTCTACGAAATTAATGAAACCAAACAATACCATTAGCACAAAACACAATTATACTTCAACACAAAAGCACAATCCACACTCGCAATCAAAAACCAAAAGTACAGAAATGAGAGAAAATCAAAGTTAAAAGTTCAACTCCTTACCTGGATGCAGTTTTACGGCCAATTCACGAAAGGATTTTTCGATCTCATCGTCCGTTGCAGTCCTCTCCACTCCGATAACCTCGTAGTAAGATTTGATATGCCCTGCCATGATCCCTAATCCCTACTGCACGTTGTTCAAACTGTCTCCTAACTTCACAAATCTCGTTAAAATAAATTGATTAACAATCAGAATAAATTCAATCGTCACAATTTACCGTATTCGTTTGTTTATACGCGTAAATTTCGTCCCCGTTTTTTATTCTTGCCCTCACACAAAGAAACTCCAAAATTTCTGAGCCAATGAGAGAGCAGTTCCGTGGTTGATGTATCTGATTCCTGCCTGCCTGGCTACCCGACTAACCCGACCATCGTGATTTTGGGCCGCACGGTCTCTGCTCGCATCATCTCTTCGATTCCTGCTCGCAGTACTACATTTGAATTTAAACCCGCTGCCTGCAGTTCTAGATTATGAGGGCAGGAAGTGTTTTAAAAGGTACTGCGGACAGGAAGGTATTTTAAAATGTAATGCTTATATATTATGCCTCACATCAACACTTTAACATACCTCGTCAATTACAGTGTGAATTTAAACGGGAATGGCTTCTGGTAATGTACTACGTGTTTAAAATGGACACCCACCCGGTTGTGGTGGTGAGTGGGTCGTTTTGGTGTTGTACTGCAAGTTGTCGCTGACCCTTGACCTCTATTTTGTGCCTCAGACTTGGCTTTTCCTTTTGCCCCTTTTACCATCATCTTTTCCAAGCCAGATTCTGATGCATTCATTCTTTAAGAGATAGAGAGGCTACTTCGTACTAGATATTCTCCAATAAATTGTCTGAATATGCTGATTTCTTCCTTTGCCATGGGATCCTCCTGCTAGTTAGAAGCATATAACCCGAACCACAGGGTCCTATGATTGATTCACGCTGAATGTTATACTTTTAGAAGTTGGCGTCGAAGATTCAGTCAAATATGTTTGATGGGTTGTTTTCGAGAAGTTTGTTGGAGTTGTTGGAATGGCTGGAGTGCAACAGAAGTCGGCGTCAACGGGAAGTGTTTGGTTAGGTCATCCGTCATCCGTTGAATTTGTTTTTATATTTACTGGATTCAAACAAGTTGGTCGAACTGATCCCTGGCTTGTAGGCTGGAAGTTGTATAGGTATTGGTTTAGCTTTATTGTCAAAGACAATAAAGCTTATGTTAGAATTAACACTGATTTCCGTCCAAAGACAAAATTGTCGGTCTTTGTACCGAAACTGCAATCAATTTAAATTTGTAATTGAATCCACATTTTAATCATAATATTAAAATCTTCATTTCAATACGGAATTCAAAAGCAGCACTATATGCATCCGTACAAATACGCTCTAGTGGACTGAATTGTTTTGAAGAAGAATTCATAACTTCAGTAGCAATTCCTATTCCTCTTGATTAAAGTTATTAGTTTATTAGGGTAGAATGGTCATCTTCATCAGACCATCTCACATTTACAGAGCTTCTGCAATTTAAATTATACGAAGCTTCAGCCCCTCCAAAATAAGTTAAGCAAATCATCGAACACCTTTCTTATATTTTTTTTGTGTGGTGTCCAGGTGCGTTATCATGGATGCATATGGGACAACATTTTTGGAAGGCTTGGGAAGAAGACGTCTATATTCCGTAACTTAAACCGTATCTCTCCTTCTTTGAAAGATGAATGCAGAAGAAAGCTGATTATTTTTTATAGACATTCACTTCATTTTTGTAGGTAATTAAAAATCGAGATTATATTTTTAAAACATCCAACATAACAATAGATTTTATTGAAAATAGCTAATAATTAAAGTTAGTTCTTAAAATCCGTTTTTAAAAGGAATAGGACTCTGGAATGCCCAAGCCAAAAAACCCTAAGTACGTAGGCTTAAAATATAGAAAAAAGGTATGGCTACAATGTAGTGAAGCCCTTTTGTCAAAATTGTCCATAGCTGAGCCACAAGGACTTTTGAAACCTTCGTTTCTAAGGGTCACTACAGGAATCACTAATTAGAAACACACCTGTAGGGTAACAATTTATCCACACACTATCCACAATTTATTTCAAACCCCAATCAAATTCAAACCAACAAACCATCTCGAATCTCTGGTGGCAATTTGTCAATAGGCTTTTCAAGATTTCAAATAAATAGCCGATGTCTGGTTACGAGTATTCCAGAATTCAGAAGATATTTTATGCAATACATTTTTGGAGCTTTTTGAAAATTGACATTTGATTTAAATAATACGGTGCAAGGACTTCAACGTCTTTAAATATCTAAAACTTGATTACTTAACATATCAACATAACGTAACAAGTACATTAATTTCATATCAAATGCCTGCTAAACCTATTTGTCCTCCTACCTGAAAAAAACAAAGTTGAATGAAGATAGTCTATACCCTATACACATGTTGGTAGGTGTTCAACAAATAAGCAAGTAAAAAAATTGAGAGAAGAAGAAGGAAAGAAAAAATGGTTGAAAAAACCATAGGCTAAAGGGTCAGTAACATGGGATTCGGTATTAATGTTTTTAGGAATCACGTATATTTAATACACCAACATACAGAAAAAAATTGTAGAGGCGAGTCCCGTTAATGTACATGCATGCTGTGCCATGGTGAGTGGAAATCACTACATCTTCCACTTCTTCATAAAAAAATTATGCATTCGAAATCATACCCATAATCTTGTTCTTGTACCAGGCACTTATATAATATCCAGTTTTTTTGCATTAATCTAATAAAGGATTTACATCGTAAAACTTATTCAACAGTTTAATAACATTGTGGCACGATTGGAAAGATGCCACGAATATGACTTCACGAAGCCAGCAGTCCCACTGCCAAAGCCCCCCAAGTAAACAATCTACTTATTTAAGAGGCTTACCTAATCGTTATTGAAAAAGAGAGAATATCATTGAACAAGAGCGATGAGTTGAATTTAAACATCTCTGGCTCAACCTTTCTCAGCTTGTTACTTGTTTTACAAGTTCCTTGAGTAAAATGTGGATTCCTCACGTATTTTTTCAATTAACATTTCATGTCAATTAAACTGAGAAAAAAAAACTTGTCCGTGATGATGAAGAAACTGAGAAATCTCAGCGACTCTTTGACAAGTTCATTAGTACTTACGTATGGAGTCGGTGCGATTCTGGAAATAGCTGGTAGCTAAATTTTATTCCCCCAATTGTATACAAAAAACAGCAAAACCAGTCCTACAACTTCTAGACTGGGACTCATGTCTCGTTAAAGACAAGAATATAACACCTGTCATCGGTCATTACTATTTTGTCGGAAGCGTTTAAAAATATCGACATGTTTTTTTATGTGATGTGTAACTACAGTATGATTTCTACTTTGATCATCAGGTTATACAGTGAAAGCCCTCAAGTCAGACCCTCACGCATTATATATTATGATGATGATGTAATTTTATCAAAAGACTGTTACCTTTGGGGAGAGTATTTATTCATGAGTTCTTTGCTGTAGACAGTGCTTGACCTGGGAGACTGGGACTAGCCACAACTGCTAATCGCCATTCAGCCAAATCTCTCTGGTTGGGTTTCTTATTACCCTTTCTTGTGTCTTGTTTTTTTTATATCAAGCCATCTTCCAATTCTGTATGTATTATATTTTCATGAAGTCTCGATGTAGCAGGTGCTTCGTAAGAATGTTCACGGGGAATGTAATGTTATATCAACTGATGGTAGTAAACGCAGTTTTTTCCTACTTGAGAGTTGAGACAGCAAGATCATCTTTTTTTTAAACATGCGTTCATTAGTTCCAATGCAATAAGTCTAGCAGGTAGATCTCCTACTCGATTTCCAATTCTGCTATAATACTTTACGTAGTTATTTCTAAAAGGGACGTCGTATAGCTTCGTAGGGTGTTTCCTGTCTTGGCTGTAAAAGAACTTTCTTTGGAGAAAGTATCTCAATGTGCCCCTTAGCGAAACGGAAGTTGTCATTAGTGGGGCTTAGCATTTTTATAATACTATTACTTCAGGATGCAAAGGGTTCCAGAAATGAGTTATATAGCTCAATTACTGGCTTGAATAGTTTGGTGAGTAAATCTCCATATTGGATATTAGGGGATGTTTGCCGTAAATGAGATGGTCAACTTCCTCGACTTGATAATGGAGTGTAGATGTTTTAAACATTTTTTTTATTTGTAGGTGAGAGCAGAGGAAGGAATTGTTGAGGCTGTTCATGAATACATTTCCAGTCTAGAAGATCGGCTTCAATCAGCACGGGCGTAAGGCTTATATAACATTATCGACTTGAATTCTAATTAGAATGTTTTGAATTAAACCTCTTTTTAAAAGGTATCTGAAAGATCAAGAGGAGATATTGCAAGTTAATGAACAAATCCCCGGTTTATTAGACGTCAAACCAGGCAGACGTTCTATTTCTACATCCTCCCTGAAAAACCCGGATCCCCTGTATTGGAAACAAATAGCCGAATCTGTATCTTCCCATCCATTGAGAACATTTAGACTGATAAGGAGATTTGTGACAAATCTCCCTCATATTGAAACGGACCTTCGGAATGATTATGAGAAAAGTAATCAAACTACTGACTTCATTTAGTTAATAAATATAATCAATATTACACACATTGCAGCTGATATTATTGCACTTCGATAGAGTTTCTTCGCGTTATTGAGAAGGTCAAGAGTGGTGTGGATTTCCCAGGCCATACAGACCTTGAAGCAGCAACCCAAGGGTTGCTCAGGGTTCAAGATGCGTATAATTTTGACATAAATGAGGTTCGTTAATTTCTTAACATACACATGGGCCTTAAAAGTAGATGATTGCGATACTAATCCGACATATTTGCAGTTTACACAGGGTAGTTTTGACGAGTTGAAGACTAATTCGTCTTTAAATGCCGCAGATTGTTATTCCATTGGATTGTACTCGCTGAGAGCGAATATATTTACTCGTGCAATAGAGTGGCTCCAACGGGCTTACTTTCTTAATCAAGAGGAAGGCGATAAGAGTATAACATCAAAGAAAGCCCGAGATGGACTTCAGGAGGCTATCACACTGGTAATCGGAAAATTCTGTACTTTATTCATAAAATATCATCGGAAGTCTCACTCTCATGACTTATTACAAGAATTTTAAAATCCAAGTTGGACTATAATAATGTTAAATACTTTGATTGAAAAACTGTTTCATAACGTCCTTACTGCAATTTTATTGGAACTTGTTGCAAAAAAATAATTTGTTTGTAAACATACGTATAATCTTTTGGCATTTATCCAAAGTATACTATAAGTATGAAATAGCAGAATGAAAGGAGAATGAAATATCTAACACTTTGGCATATAAAAAATACAGTTGTTTTTCGGGGTTCCTTCATTCCTCTCGCTAATCTAGTCGGACATTGCTTTAAAAGCATGCTGCATTAAGTTGTCAGTTGTCAAATTGAACTATTAATCACTTCGATGATGAGTTGTTTCTTACAAACAAACTGGGTGGGATGCAATTTGACACTATATGTTTTGTATTAATAAGCTCCTCCTAATTCATAGCAGGATTAATTATCATCCATGTCTGTGGCTTACATTTTCTAGCACAATCGAGCGTTACTTGGATCTTCACAATCCCAACAGAGTCCTTATTTGTATCGTGAGCCAGTGGAGAAGATTTCGAGCATCCATGGACCCGTCAAACGAAGAACTAGAATGCTAGACAAGCAGACTCATAAACTATACCAAACGGAATCCAGTTTCATGGACCTCGTAAACTTTGCAGAACTTTGCCGAGGAGGACAGCTTCAGGTTTTTGCTTCTTATAAATTCTTGAATGTATTACTCCCTTTGCCTATTGTGTACATAATTGATTGTTTTAAGTGCAGACAGCAGAAGCAGTCAAAAATCTGAAATGCTATTATGCCGCACAATACTCAGAGAACCGGCTAAACCCTTTACGAGTGGAAGTTCTTCACGAAAATCCTTCAGTATTCCAAATCTATAATATTTTATCGGATAAACTAGTAGATGACATTCTAATTCAAGCTGAACCTTCATTAAGCCGTTCTCACGTTCATGGACAGGAAAAGAAAGGTCGGAAAGTTGTATCCGTCTCAAGAACATCCACATCTACGTGGATAAAAAATGCAAGAACGATAAGAAAACTGCAAAACGTTTATAAAAAAATCCAGTCTTTGCTCAAATTAAATTTGAAACAAAAAGACGCATGTGAAGATTTCCAGGTCACAAATTATGCGATAACTGGCCATTACAACCCGCATCAGGACAACATACTAACCTCAGAGGTCGGTGATAGTATTTCTCTCACCAAGGAGTTAAATGGGCCCGTGGAGACAAAGCTAAGTTTAAAACATAAATCTGATTTCCAATTCTAGTTTGCTGCTGGAATGAGCGTCGAAGAAATTAAAAAGGGAGACAGAATCGCAACATTAATGTTTTACGTAAGCCTTTTTATATTGAATAGTCCTTATTAGAAGATATCATCGGCTTGATTTTAAACCCGTATGCAATAACTTTAGCTCTCAGACGTGCAAAAAGGGGGATGGACAGCATTTCCACGGCTAGGTGTGGTAGCAACACCGGTGAAAGGATCTGCCATATTCTGGTTCAATATGAAAAGAAATGGAGACCCTGAGCCGTTGTCATTGCACGGAGGCTGCCCAATTGTTTACGGTAACAAATGGATTGCAAACCAATGGATCAGATCAAATTCTCAGATGTTTACCCGAAAATGTGATAAGACTGATTCAAGTTGAATGTGGGAATTAAAACAACCACCACCAATTCTCCCGAACTATCATTTACAAGTTAAAGTTACCAATTTGAAATTTACAAATGCAAAGTAATTCTCTGGATTCTTCCTTCTAACCTCATTTACACTGTGATTATAAAAGAAGGAATCGAATCTGGAATACGGAATTTAGTTAAAAAGTAGGGTAGAAAATATTGATGAAATAAAGCACAACGATTTATAAGTATATACATACTTTTGAAACAGTTTGATAAATTTATGTACAACTGGTATTATGTAATAACATTACAAAGTGTGGCATTTAAGTTGATTTGAAGGCACACCAATCACATGAATCCGAAATCCTTGGTGCAGGAGATTTGTGGCAGATCTTAATTTTTTTCGTTGTCCTCCTTTAGTTTAACCGTTCGATTGAAAATGATCTAATTAATAATGAAACATAACATTACTTGAACTGATTCTTTCAACCTTAAACCAGATATAAATTAAAATATAGCAATAAATACCTCTGTGCCAGAACTATCAGGATCAACCGAGAAGAACCCAATCCGCTCAAACTGGAATTGAGTAAATGGCTTTGCCCCAAGAAGATGCTGATCGGCATAGGCGGACACTATTTTTAGGCTATCGAGATTGCAGTCCGATAGAAATCCCCCTGGAACCTCTTCAGGATCTTCAGGAGTTTTGTGCATGAACCTATTGCATACACAACAATTAACAATTATACGAATGAGTTACATACAGATTCAGGATTGATTGCTTGTGTAAAAATATCTTCAATGTTTGCGATTCCTGATTACTTTAGTAAATGTAAATTTCTTACAATCTGTCGTAAAGCCGCACTTCCACTTTCACAGGATCTGAAACCCATTGAATAAATCCTTTTGGCTTAGCTGATTCACCAATCTTCTTGCAGGAAGCAATGATTTCCACAACACTGCCATCACTGCCAGTTATGACCCGTCTAGAAGTAAGAACTAATCCAGCATGACGAAGTCCAACAGGCTGATCCTCCGCAAACCGTTTGTATCCTTTATCAGCTTTCTAAAAATATTCAAACTTATTCAATGGAACTCAAACACAATGCTATCCACGTTCAAATCAATTAATTGTAAGTACGTCTCTGAAATCACTCCGTTCTATGTATATGACATTGCACAACTTAACGTCATGGGTTTTTGAGTCATTAACGGAAGGAAAATCTGGAACGGCCAACTTATAATTTGCAGGAAATGGAAAGTCCTCCAGCGTAACTTTGATTGGGTCCATGACGGCCATTGTTCGCGGTGCTGTGACATTTAAAACGTCTCGAACACAGGCTTCTAGCATAGCTGGCTCAACCATAATTGTAGCTCCGGTGACTCCAAGCCGCACACAGAAATCATTTATCGCCTCTGGAGGAAAACCTCGACGTCTTAAGGCAGGCAGAGTAAACAACCTCGGATCATCCCAATCTAAACAAATACAAATTTATAAAATTCGTTCATCCATATTATTAAGTTCGCATACCTAAATATTTAAACCGAAGTAATTTACCTTTGACAATTTTTTCGGTTATAAGTTTAGCAATCTTTCTCTTCGAAACTACCGTGTAGCACATGTTTAGTCGTCCATACTCCCATTGAACTGGAATGTAGGTCTCGACAGCTTCGCAGAGCCAATAGTAGGAAGACCTTCTATTTTGAAATTCTTTTGTGCACATTGAATGTGTAATGTTCTCCAGTGAGTCACACAGACAATGGGTGAAATCGTAAGTAGGGTAAATGCACCACTTAGTTCCACTCTTAGGATGAGGAACAAATCGAACGCTGTAAAAAATTTACATATATCAACCTTGTAATGTTCTATCTATGCATCAAGATTAAATAACCGAATAATTGAGTATGATTTTGCTTACCGATAAGCCACAGGATCTTGCTTTCCTTCTTCCAATGTTATTTTCATACGGAGAGTTGCAGCTCCTTCGTCAAACTTTCCATTCTTCATATCCTAATATATAATTAAGTTACAAGGCTTCTGATGAGAATTGAATCCACCCAGAATTTAATATTCTTTTATAGTAAGTTTACCTCGAACAACTGCAAGTTCAGATCAACAGGTCTATCTCTCCAAGGGGAAGCTTCAGTGTTGAAACCTTTCATGTCATCAGCAGTTTGATGACAAATGTATGCCAACCCTTTCTTGATAAGAACTACGGCAAACTGATAAAGCTTTTCAAAGTTGTCAGAGGCATGAGTTATCTGGTACGGCTTGTAACCTGCCATATAAAAACAACCCTTTCGCTATAGAAATTAGAAATCCATACTAATCGATTTATAAGTGAGAAAGTACCTAGCCATTCAACCATTTCATGGATGCTTCGAAAAAATCGTTCCTCCTCCTTTTCAGGATTTGTATCATCATATCTTAGGAAACATATTCCATTATTGGCTTTAGCGTAGCCAAAATTAATATTTATCGCCTTAGCATGACCTATATGCAAGATTCCATTGGGCTCAGGGGGAAATCTAGTACGTATCTATATGGAAAAGACCAGAATGTATGAATTAGAAACACTGACTTGACAGAAGATGTAATTAAATTAAATTAACTCTTACCTGTCCACCGGTTTCTTTCACATGCTTGCTTAATAAATCGAGAGCAAGAGCTGATGTAGGATATCCTTCGGTTGTATAATTCCCACCCGGTTTATGGAAGGGAAGTTTCCTTAAAATAGCCATAATCCTCTCTTGTGGGGACAATCCATCTTCCTCTGTTTCTCCTAAAATTTACATTCCTGTACAATCTCAATCTTATTGAAAATTAAGATTTTCAAAGCTTACCTTGAGGAACAGATTTAGAAGAACTAGCTGGAGCACCTTTCTTTAAGTCGGGTTTATTTTCTTTTGGTTGAGGTGCTTGTTTAATGGCTGGCATTCGATCTTCATCCGTTTTTGGCCCCAGCAACACTATAAGCTGCTGATCAGCTTCGTTCTTAACCTTGCCCCCATCTGCCCATGACATTCTTGGAAGACCTCGGATATAGCCCAATAGCACGCCCATGTTGAACCGGTATCTGAGGACAGAATATATTACTATTTATCCACGGGATTATTTAACTTTCCTGACATCACATCATTCCATTAAACCAATTTCCAGGCTTTACCTCTTTTCAACGATTTCACTTTTATGTTCTTCAATAGCAGACTTAACTGTCCTCTCTATTTCCTCATCACTCACATTGATCCCAACCCCACAGGCCCTGTCCAACTCTTTCACATCCACGGACGATTCCTTTCCACTGACCAAAAGGTATTTGAGCGCAGCTAATTAAAAGAAAATCTTCAATTTCAAATTTCAGCAACTACATACAAAAGTCATACGACAGTTCCCTTTCCTTAATTCCTCACCTGTAAGTCTTAACTCAGTGTCTATCTTCTCATTCGCAATGTACTCTACAAGAAGTGGAAGGTGTTTATTCACCGAAGGCTTCAATTTCGATCCCAACATGTACACAAGATTCGCCACTTTCTTGGACGGTGGGTTGGTTACATTTGGCAGTCGACGGTACTGGAAACCAAAACAATATCACCACATTCTCAAAGTAAATACAAAAACCAATGTCAACGTATAAGAAACAAAAGCATCCATACCTCTAATACTTCCTCCTTAAGAAATTTCGAAAGCGCAGCATTTTTCGCCGTCTCCTTTGCTTTCGACTCCGTCATCCCGAAGAACTCTATCAACTCGTTTTCATTCATCCTTACTTCCTTCCCGACCTTCCTTCCTGAAGCCAATCAAAAGTTCAGAGTTACAAATAAAAAATGTTTAAAATTTTCAGAATGCCACATCAACTTAAGAAGTTACATTAACATTCTAAGTAACTTCTCTTTAGCAGAAATGTGTTAAACCATAAGCAAAATGATGTAATCTGCAGTATTGCAAACGTACACACTGCAGATACAGACGTTCACATTCACAGAACATATGCCAAGAATTTACCAAACCGGTGATCCAAATACCAAAAATCAAAACCACCCCCACTACAACTTACCTACGTGTCTTGTCTTCTACCACCACACCCACCTAAATCACCTTCAACCAGCCCAGCTTGACCTTTCCCAGCTCACAGTTTATACGTCAATAGAAATAAGAACCTGTAGGGATTGTGGTCATTGTGGACAGTTAGTTCGAGCCGTGTGGTGTGCCGACTAGTACATGTGAAGAAGTGTCTTTGTAAGTGGCGGGTGGTGCGGATTGGCATAGAGTGTCTCCTGGCCACACACAACACAGCGTCCAACCAACACTGCACTGTACGGACAGTCCTTCCTCTTCATCAGCTTATAGCTCTGAAGGAAAAAACATTTCATGTTTCGTAGTAAAGGAGAGAGTGTAAGGAAAGTGGTGGTGGAATTGTTTTGGAATAGAATTCCTTCTTAATTACAAATTAAAAGTATTTCAATATTGACAAATTACAAATCAGCTCATGAACTCCTTCCCCTCACTTAAGGTCAAGAAGGGCAGAAAAGGGAAAATTTGCCTGTGACTCTGTTGAATGTTGAATGCCACTCCGTCGTCGGTTTGGCTTAACACTTAAAAAGGTTACGGAAAGGTAAGGGCACTTTAAGCCACTGCACTGGAATGTATGGTGGGAGTCGAATGCTTGAGTGTGTGATCCTCGGTAAGTCTATGCTGCTAACCTGTCTCTTATCATTTATTACTATGTACTGCATAATCATTTCCGAATTCAAAATTCAGTTTCTAATGTGTAATGAAATCAGTCAAGTTTGAAACACACGGTGGTCGTGGTTGGTGAGTTCAGTCCACAGTCGTTTGACCCTCTGGCATCCGACAGCTTCCCTCTCCCCTTTCACCTTTTTTAAACGAACGACAATGAATTTACCAACTGCTCTTGGGAGATATTGGTCCATTGAGGACCTTTGGTAAAGATTTGACAGTTTGTTGATAAGGCTTCCGTTTCAGGGGCTTAACTAGTACACTTGTACTAGATGGATGAATGTAAGCGTTGAAGGTTGAAGCGTAGTTGCTTGAAATGTGGGATTTTTGTGGCAATGTAGTATTTAGCATATTCAATATTAATGTATGGCCTGGGTGTGCTTGGAGCACTTCATTAACATGCGTTTTATTTATAACGTATGTTGTGGGGTTGTTGTTTGTGGGTGTGCTGGAATTTGAGAATATGTGTCATTTTGTAAAGTGTCTTCTGGTTTATTAAAAGTCACGGACGGTGGTGAGGGCGAGTGCACATACCATTACACGACTACCGTGGAGGACATGTCAGGAACAGAAACTGCGCCAACCCGGACAATACGTGTGAATGAAGGAAACTTAAAAACGCAGCTGGCGGTGGTGGAGGATGGTCAGTGTTACCTTATTGATATAGCATCGAGTGGAGAAGCCGTATCTTTAACACCTACCCAGGCGCTGTTGCAGGAAGTAAAACCAGAAGGGGAGGAGGCTGGTGAAAATTCTTCGAATGAGTCCATTCCGCTTACATTCTATACTACTGAGTCTCTTAATTTAAACCCTGCTGAAGGTCAGCAAGTCATTCTGGACGACGAACAGGCTCGAGCGGTAGCTAACTTACTAGAGTTCCATAATCAACAAAACAACGCTACAGGTAGTATCAGTGTTGGTAAAAGTGACAGCGGAATGGAGAATCAAAGACGGGATTCACCAGAAGAAGTAAAAACACAATTTTACCAACACTAGTCAGTCTGAGTTAGGCAGACTAGCCTAAGTTATTTGTGTTTGATTTGTTTGACAGATTTTACCCCACTATAACATGCCTCGAGATCCATTAGCGATGGAGACACTCGCGAAGAAGGTACCATTACGAACATATGGCAAGCGATGCCCAGCTTATATGACAGGCTATGATGATAAGCGCCCTGTGAAAGAGAAGGAAAAGAATAAAAATCCTGCTTCCAGTTCTAAACGACCCAAGATATCATTTGACGCATCGATAAAGAATCCTCATTTCATTTTGCCGATAACATCAGGTAAGAAATTGTTCCATTTTACAAAGTTATCTAATTTCCTTTTTATTTAGTATACATTTTGATCATGATGTTTTATTTTGAACTAGTTCTTAGTGACCATATGGTAGCACCTCGCAGAAAGCGTCGATTTTTTACAGACGCCGTTACAGTCATATCGCCTAGTGAATTTAAGCAGCAGCTGCTGGATACCTCTGATATTGTTCAAAGTAAAATTGAGTCCGCACCTCCAACTAAGAAGGCAATGTATTATTTAGCCTACGGAGGAGTTGGGAAATTTTTCGCAACTCCAGGTATTTCAAATGCAATGTCAGATTTATTAATCCGTATTACATAGGTACTAACAAACAGAAATATTCGTTTCAGGGAGAAAAGTTCCAAGTGTGCCTTTGGCTAAATTGTTTTTCAGTCGGTTGACCATGATGTCGGAGATAAAACCCGTAATTGGCTCGTTACAGAAAGAACTGGCACCTCTGGATTCCGACTTAAGTAATATTTAGTTTCAGTTTTTTTCCAATATTCAAATTACAGTATTTGTATTTACGTTTATTGAATTGAAAAGGAACGCCAGGGATGAAAGATAGTATAGAACTCTCAGCCTCACAATCTCATACCCCTTATCATCATCTTTTTAATGACGCCGTGGCGAAAAGGACAGCTAACTCATTTGACTCACTGTGCAAAGGAATGAGTGTAAGAACTCTAATTATTTAACTTGTTTGTTTTCCAGAAAAGATTACATATATTGCCGTTTCTCCTTTTTTTCGTCATTAGAAACCCCCTAAGTTTGAGTACAAAAGAAAAAAGTGCAAAGATCCGGACATTGCAGGGGTTGAAGAAAAACCTGGACAATTTACTTCAGTAAAGCAAGAAGAAGGTTCCATATTAGCTGAGCCAATTGGTGAACCAATTTCTCAAAGCCAAAAGCCGATGATGAATGGAACACATTTAGGGGAACTTGATAACAATGAGATAGAGAATTCCGGAAATGAGATTGTTTATACTATACATGAAGACGCTTCTTTGATAAAGGGTGACCCTCACAATCAACCCTCCGAAATCTTCGTGGTCGAAGAAAATATGGTACTTTTTAGCAGTTCTCTTGCAAACCTTTCAAACCTAAAGTGTAAATCTCATGTAATAATTATAAACTTTGCTTAGGAAACTGGAGGAGGTCCATCAAACTTCGAGATGCTAATAGCTGCAGCTGAGCACCATAATACTTTGCACACATCAGGTGACCAAGAGGATCAGAGTGAATCTGAAACACAGGAGTTAGAAATTAAAGTAGATGACGAAGAAGGGCCAAAGGCAGGACTTGTGTACTGCACGAATGAGAATATGGAACAGTTAATAATACTTGGAGCTAACGGGGAACGGTATCGTGTTACAGCGTCTAATCAAGGCGAATTAACACTTTGGCCTGAAGCTGAATGCGACGCTAACTAAATATGCACTTTAATTTTTGTAGAAGCCTCCACGGGTGAAAATGACGTTGTTGATACCATTGATTATAGTTTTAATTTGACGAATTAGCTCAATACGACGAGACAGAATTGATTTTATATTGCTTACCGTATGTAGGTCACACATGTAATATATTATATTACTTATTAACAGTCTCCTCTGCTTGCATGAGGTTAGTTATTCAATGATAACAATTTGCAGGATCTCGCTAGGATTTGTTACTACACTTAGCTCAGGCAAGTGTTGTGTATTTCCTTTGCGCCTTATAGGATGTTTCAAGTCATCCGTACCGTCGTTTTTGAAATAGCTATTAAGTATGTTAATCTGAAAAGTTGTTAACGTTTTCTGCTGGCGCTTATTCTTCATGAAAATAGGACGAACAGTTTTAGTTGTGATAACTATTTTAAATAGTCCTTGTTAAATATTAAATATAATATTTTGTTAATAGTTAGGGTATTATTTATAAATGTGCGGTATATAGAGCGCAATGCTGGAGCTTCGTAAAAGCCTTTAGATTAAGAGTAAATGAATTCAGACTCGCCAGCACCAACAAGTTATGTTTCTTAATGTATCTGGGATGATTTTATTATCATTGTTATCATATTATTGTTTTTCATGGTATTATATGATTATTGTATAGGACTTGAAGAAAATGAATTTGATCACAAATCACAACATCAGAGAATGATTTCCTATACAATCATCTAATTTTAAATAAAATGAATTCCACAGACGATTCAGTTTGATCCTTATCTATAGCACTGATTAAGATTGATAATGCCTAGTGATTACCAATCAGTAATTTCGTATGACGAGTTAAAACTGACGACGGAGGGTTATCGGACATAGGCTTTGCATGCGAGAAGTTCAAGAACATTCAACACGGTGGTCGCATATACTTAGCACCATCATTTATGGAGATCCAAGAAACTATTGTGTAACCTATACCTAGAATACTTGAAACCTTGAAGTTATACGTACAATTTATTACACTAGCCTAACTTTTGTTCTTGCAATATGCATCTAAGGATCGTTGTCCACAGCATGCACAGCTAGGATCTCCTTCGACCCTTCGACAAACGTTAAAAAACCACAATGGAATTCCTCTAGTAACTGCATTCAAAAAGTCGAGTCAGGAACAAGTGGACCTTTCCAACGATCAACAATCTCTCACACCAGGATACACGAATGCAGCTCATAGGATGGACTTAGTAACTCTCTTTAACAGAATATCTTTTCAAAATAGCTACCTCCCTAAATTAAAGATGGAAAGTACACAAGACTATGCAATTCACTTGAGGATTGATTTTCTTTGTGTTGGTGTTGCATATTTGGATTTATTAGTTCCACCCGTAACGGATTATTTTCCCAGCGAGGCATGAATACACCTATATTGATGTACTGATCAATGTCTCCGTTATTACCTAAGGTTGAATTATCGATGTCTTCGGGCTGACTGCATAATTAGAGGTTTGGCTGGAAACCTCGTTTTTAAAACTCTCAACTAACTTATTGAAACCTTAATCTGTAAGTATTTACATAATATTGATAATATTCCAAATCCCCAAAACCCGACACGTACCTATTCTAAACCTCTTGGTAGTTTTTGTAATATTACGGAATTTAATTAATTAACATCAAAGATTAATTAATTGAGTCAAAGGTCACCGTCGGTTACTAAAACACCAGGTCAACTTCAGATTCTTCTAAAGGCAACTGATTATTTATGTGCACTACGTCGTAGCGTTAAAACCATTTTGTATAGAATGAGATCTTCCTCGTCAACCCTCCTTCTCTCATGTATTTTCATACATGACCCTTGACCCTGTCCTTGGTGGTCCTTTCTCTTTCATAATTCATAACGACATAACGTAGTAGGTAGAACGGTAGATAATGTAAATAATCGTAATTCATATCATAAAATACAAGGAAACAAAAGGTCTTTATCCACTTTTACATTTGAGCCGATCTCTTTGTCGCCTGAGGAAGCGACGTATGGAAAAGATCGTGTATACGTATTAGTATGCATGCTGAAAAATCCGGGTTATTTTGGCCTTCGGTTGTTTCAAGCAACTCAAGCCTGTAATCCTTTTAATATAATTCTCAATCTCTTGTCTGTTCTATAATCTAATCTGGTCTCCGGTTTCCTTACATCAATTAATTCAACTAACCTCTGCCTCTGTGATCAAAGCTTAGCTCAACTATGGTTCCTTGCTCCGGCCTTTTTATAATCATTTTTGGATTAGTGTATAGGGTCGTAAGTATGTGTCTGATTCGTAATTTGGTAGTTGATAGTGTCTTGATATGTTAGACTGTATGATCTGGAACTGATGTAATCTAAATGGATAATATTGATTTTGCGTTTGAAAGGATGAGTTTGAATGTATTAAAGTCAAACAAGGAAGTAGTAACAAACAACAAGCGTAAATTATAAGGAGGTGCCGAGCTAGTGTAGTAGAAAGGGAATGAAGGTTTGTTTAAAGGAAGTTTATATCTAACTTGGCTACCTGCTATGATTTTTGATTGTCTAACATGTGTAATGTTATGATGTAAAGATTATCATTTCTGAAAGCTTTCAATGTTTTCATAAGCCAATCAAGGTTCAACTACATCCGTTAATTTTCGGAGTGAGTTGCTGAACAGTTTAGTGGGTGAGGGATGGGAAAGGTTGAAGGAAACGAATGTTCAATAATTTGAGGCAAAAAAATGTTGGAATAGGATTGGATATAGTTTGAGTTGTGTTTGAGAGTTTGAATAGTAACGTAAATTTGTATTTGGTTCGTCGGATAATCTCGATAAATTTCATTACACTTAGAGATTTGAAAATGAGGCTGTTGAGCCATTTCCGGTCTGGCTTTGCTTATGATTGGCAAATCTTGCTAAATTTAACAGACCATCCCTTCCCCAACCGTTACAAAGTGATACAGTACGTAGCCAGATGCTCATGACACTTCAAGATCATGTATAGCTGCCCATTAGATACAATTCTTAATGTAGTTATTCTAAAGGCTTCAACGTTAGGGCTCTGCTAGGTATAGCTTATTTCTGATGACATATTATGTGACATATGTTCGGAACTACGAGAGCGAGACTAGACTATTGATAACACGAACGACGAACGCGGAAGCAAGATATGGTAGATTTTATCCTTGCACTGAATCCTGTATCATTAGGGAAAAAGGGCTGAATATGACAAAATCCTTCTTGATTTTCAGGATTACTTTTAGGACCTATTTCAGAAACGACCTGTAACTTGTAAAAATATTAATAGGTATATCCAAAATATATGAAATTGGAATATTTAGTAGAGAAGGGATCCTAGGATTTTTGTAGGATTGCAGGAAGATCATGACATGGCTTGACGACAGTAAGTTTGAAGCACATGTAGCAGTAGTATATTATATAAAGCAAAGAACAAGTTGGGGAAGTTGGCAGTTCTGTTACAGATAGTTTATTTGCGATAATATTCGAGACTGGCAATTAAAATATGCATAGTTCATGCTATGAAGCTGATTGATGATTTATGTTGAGTGAATGAGATGTAAGTTAAGTGAGGAATTGATTATGATAGGGAACTACAAGATGTTAAGACGACAACGTTTTGTAATGGTTAGATAATTTTGTGTGACGCACTGTTGTGATAACGGGTTTCTCGTCTAAACTTTCTGTCCCTTTCTTGATAACTAGCTGTCAAACGGGGTCTTTCTGAGTACATTATTTGTGATGCGATCTTTTCAAGGTTTTCGAATAGAAACCGAGGTACACACAGAGAAGAGTCATAAGAACACGGTGTACGAAAGCAGTTTACAGACTGTTTTCCAACGCAGATAGATTAATATGACATAATTAAAACCAGCCACCGCCAAGTTTAGATGTTAATCCTCCGAGACCTTTTCCAACGACGTTTCCAACCCTGCCGACCACACTGGAAGTAGCTGTTGTAAGTTTGGCCACATAATTCTCATCCTCACCCGGGGGTCTGATAGGGCCTTTGGGGCGAGGCGTTTCGTCCATTCCTTCTCCACCTCTGCAAGGTTAACCATCACAGTTAGCAAGAATCATTTTTAAAAGCTATTTCGGATTATTGAAGGTATAGCGCTATCTTAGAAGCAGTAAGGGACAACGACTCACTCTCCGTCTTCATCCCTGCGGGAGCCCATCGTTAAAGCACAAGTTGCCTCTTCCGTATTCATGCGCGATGCGACGGTTTGATACGTTTTGCTATTAAGTTTATCTTCCATCACACCTTGCAACTCAAAATCAGAGTAGAGTTTCTAGACAAAATATAAATGCAATACATTAGAAACCATCGCTCATTATACTTTAATACTGTAAGCTTTTCGTTTCGTGTCTCAAGTACTTTCACAATATGACCTAAACAAGTGCACTGATAAGGATGAAGCGAGTGGTCCAGCCGCTCAGATAGCCAAGTACACAGCATCTGCATCTGTGAGGTGTACCATAGCTGTTGAGATAAGAAGAAAATTACACTCAGCACTTTAGTCACATTAAGCAAATGCATATAGTTATTGCCAAGATGACCTTACCTCGAAGAAATTAAGAATCCAAAGTTCATCAACAACTTTGCCACGGATTTGGTCCATGCAGTTTCTCGTGAAGTTAACATACGCTTGACCCAGTTCCTTACCAGAACCGGAAACATTCTAGAAAAAGAGCCCCATACGAAATATATTTTACAATCAATACTACTATTCATGAAGTCAATCAGGAATTATGTCACACAAGTGGCTTACCGTAAAGCTAAGTAATGATCCTATGAGACTTCCTTCGTCGTATCTTCCAAGTTTAGAAACCGTGCTTTCAAATACAGATATTAACTTGGCAATTAGACCTTGTGTCATTCCTGCAGATGTTTTTTCAATTAAGTCATCAATCTTGGTGTGATATTGGTGCTGTTAAAAAACAAATTTAAAAAGTTATTATGTACCTCTGTTAATTAAAATGCATGCGAACGTATCTGTAAGTAGAATCTTCTGAAACTTACAACGTCGATCCCATCTACGGCGCAAAGCTTAAAGGATTGATTCTTCGCATCCAGTATTACGTTGATCATAGCACACATTTCTGTAGGGATGATATAATCTGTGGAGACAAATGTGACGCCCTTCTTCAACCAAGACTGAAATGCAGACTCCGTCCTCTGAATACAGGATTCAATCATATCACAGGCCATTAGCTTTAATCGTTGTTCTAAGTGATTTCCAAATTCTGGATTTGGCCAATGCAGGTCTCGAATAAATGCTTGCAACGCGTCCAACTTCCAAAATAAGTCTTCTGACGTTGCACATCCATTTCTATACAAAATTCATTCCATATTTACAAAGTGAACTCTCGCAGGAAAATAGGTTTCGATTAAGATATGTCCTCTTTAAACATTTTACCCTTTCAACTCCCAGCGTTCCTTTTCGAACCCTTTGTGTATACTCTGAGCAATGGATGACTCCATTAAATCTACATAGCGAACAACAAGTGGTGCAAAGGTGTCTTGCAAATGCTGGTGAAATCTCCCGTTCTTCAAATTATCTGAAAACATTTCATCCCTCCCGATTAGTACTTTCACAAAGCTGGGTATATTTATATACTACAGAGAGTGAACTTAATGTTCTGAAAATGTTTAATTGTAAATTCCAAAGGACTAACCGTCGGTACGCAGGTAATCGTTAAGTATTTGGAAAAGAGGAAAGGCATCCCAAGTATCTGCATTAGAAATGATATTCTCAACTTGTTTTTAATTGTAAAAAATATATTAATGTCCGATCGTTAACTATATATAGTAAAGGTTTCCTACAGCTAATATTCAATAGAATATTATTCACTCATCTATTGCATGAATTAAAATACAGGAATTAATGGTGACACAGCATCAAGTATGAACTTTACCTGGTGGCTGTTCGGCTAGAACTTGATCCATATCAACGGCGAAGAGGGACCAAAATATTTCTGCATGTTCCACCAACAGGTCGCTGAACCATGCAAATGCCTAAAATTCCAAATTCGTTTATTACCGTTTATGAGCCACAAAACAAAGGAGCCTTCAAACTCATGCTTCAAAGCATTTCATATCAGTCAAGATATCTAGGCTTGCTCGAGACAATACATAAGAAATAGTTCTTTAAAATGTTAAGTTGCATATCCAAATTCTTAAACAGCCACAAACACGATTTCAAAACCGGAAATTCTTCAAAATAAGCTTCGGTAACCGAGTTGTGGCAACTTACAGATATGTGCAAACATTTTCTATATCTCGTTCGTTACATAAATATCTAAATATTGTAATTCATCTTACTCTAATTGTCTTTTCATTCTGCTTTGGTTTCTAAACTCCATCGTCACAATACGTGAGACGAGATATCCAGCATCATACAAACAATCACAAAGACACTGTTAAAATGAGATCTCCCTACCAACCTTGTATATCAACCGAATCAACATATTGGCAACCCTGACAAGTAATTCTCATAAGATTCTAGCCCTTTACTAAACCTTCCAGGCCAAGGGATATCGAAAATCTAAAAATAATGAAATCTAGCCTTAATTTAAATTCCAGTCCCCACTCACTTCCCTTCTCTCACTAAACGACAATATATAAACCTTTCACATTTATGACTATTATGAAATTCCATAAAGAACTATATACTACTATCTCCGCTCCATCGTACACGTCTCACTTCAAAAACCTTTTATTAAATAAAAAAAATAACCAGACAAATTCCTAAGCAGTTTCAAGAGCAATCTACGTAGAGTAGACGAGATTGAGAGAATAAGATGCATGGGAATCCAGAGCATGAGTTATTTGGAAAATGCTTTGGTTTTTAATGAAATACGAAAACTCAAAAATGCAATTATCTTTATGAGGTAAATAGCAAAGCAGCCTCAGATTACGTTGGACAGGCTTTCCCAACAATTCTATCGTTCAGTGCATTTTGTTTGCAGATGTAAGACATACCTCCTTTCTACAAAGGATTGACGGTGCATGAAAAGAGGGTCGATACTTGAGAGAAGCAAGTGAAAGTGAACGAGCAGCGTAAGAACTACAAGCCATGCATACACAATTCCAGACCCAAAGACAAAAGCAGATGTGTGTAACAAATGCAAAGAGTTAAAGGAGAGAAAGTTAAGAAAGAAAGAAAGTTTGTAGTCTGACTTACTTTTTCCTGCAATCCATCAGGTTATTGCATGGATAAGGGAGAAAACAAGGTGAACAAACAATGCACGGACAGAGAGTATAGGGTACCACATATAATACAACACCACACCAACATCAATCACTTATACCATTCAGATCACAAAAAATTCGCAACGTCACATCTTTATAGCCAATGTGAATGGCAGATATCAAGACATTTCCTATGTCTGGAGAGATGTAAAATCTGCTGGAAAGTCGTGTCCTTATTTGCATTTTATAGCTTACGTACTGCCACACGAGGAAAGGTACAGAGTACAGCTATACACATAGAACAATACATCACATCCGGCACCGTATATATATACATACGGCTTTTCAGGAATTAATGATTCCAAACAGAACCTACAACATTGGAACTAATGCCGTCAGCTAGAAAGCTAGGACAGATATTATTGTCTAGTTCATTAGGTTCTCATTAAAAGGAAGCGTTCTAAATTCGATAATGGCCTTCCTTACGAAAGAGAGATGAATGGAGGATGTGGTGTATTGTACTTTGTATTCAGGGGATAGGGAATACGAATGGTTACTTCAGATTACATTGATTGAGCTTGGAGAAAGTTTAGGCAGTTGAGAGTGAAAGCAAGGAAAGTGTGACATGTTGGAGAGAAGGTTGTGGTTGTGGCTTTGAGGGAAGAGAGGGATATTTTTTTTTGTGTGCATCGGAGATTACGACAAAGAGAGGAAACAACAATGATGCAGAAAGTGTGATGATGACTGTCGTTGGGTGATATATTATTCATAGATAGATATGGGTGATAGAGATTAAAATTGTGAGTGATGAGATGATGGAATGTAAACTCACCCCTTTACGAAAAGCCTGTAAACACGAAGAGAGAGCAGAGTGTGTAACGACAGAAGGGATGGATTGTATTTTGGCAATTTTTTTGGTTGGATGGAAGAGGAGAAACCAAATTGGCCAGCACGAAGGGCACCACCGAGAGAGAGAGTACAGTCAAAGCACCACAGAAAAAAGATCAACACGTCAGACTCAGACCTCAATCAGAGACATTCACAGATTTTAAAAACATTAAATAATTCAGAGACAACATAAATACATTTATACAACTAGTACTCAGAAAATTAGGTATTTGCAGTTTAAGGTTGCGAACACCTAGCGAACGTTTAGTCCAATTTTGATTACAGGGTATAAGGCCAGCAACAATATAAACCCTAGCAGTGATTGCATAGAGCGCATAATGGTCACAATCATATAATACTTGTACTTTTTGGGACTTCACAGAGAACGAAACGAATGCAAAGGCCTTGTTATATATTAATCCTAGTATTTTGTAAAGGAATCATGATGATTCGGTTCTCAGTATACAGTCGAGTAAGCAGCAGAAAATGAGAGTATTTACTTATGAAGTTCGGTACCATTAAAGGAATGCAAAACTTTACCTCCGCGTAGTGATCTTCGTTTTGCTGCAGTAGGTCCACGCACAACTCGGATAGATGAATGAGCTCCTCCAGTCTACGGCTTGGAACCACGGGCTGTCCATCGGGATCCATTTCTTCTGCAAAGATTTCAAGTTTTCTTCATCTATTGCCCAACATTAAATTTGAAGGTAGCATTAAAAGTTCTAAAATGGGCCATAGTCGACAAAGGAAATAGAATCAATGACAAGAGAATTTAAGCGATTGACCGTAAAACAATAAGAGGGTTTGACAATTAACAATTTGTAATAAGATGCCATCAAACTCGGAAAAATTAGAACATGAAAACAACCTTACCGTCCACTACTTGAGCAGGAGCTGACGAAGTTGCGTTAAATACATAACAAGATTACTGCTGTTAGAAAAAGCGATGTATAATTAACGTGGATGTAAATCCTGGAAGAGGAGTCCTTACCATCAAGTTTGGCTTCATTTGATAGCTGCGTGTAGTTAACAAGAGCTGCACTTTCCAGGCACTTTTTAATGACTGCACGAGTTTCTTCGGGAGGAACCGGGGTCACTATGTCTTTCATTAATACCTGAAAAAGGAAGTTTAAAAGGAATCGTGTCCCAATGAGGTTTCCAATGTCATGTCGTCTGTATTAGTGGTTGATAAGTGGAGAAGTAGATGACTAACTCTCTCAAGAAGAGACAACGTCGCTTTGAGGGCCCCTTCTGGGCGGCCAAAGGGAAAGCAGTAACGGAAGTTGGTTATTTGATTTTCCAGAAGGACCCGAAGGCGCTCTTTGACCTCTTGGAACTTTTCCTTCTCCTCATGAGTTACCGTCCCAACTCCATCAGGCCTATATTAATCCTTTCAGTTAGAGTAATCCTAAGGTGTACGCAGTCAAATATGCCCATTACTATTTCATTGCCGTCTTTCTGTATCAAATTCAAAGAAATCTTGACCTTCTTGTAGACTTATTGCATTTTTAGAAAACTTACATCAATGTTCAAATCTTGTTTCCCAATTTTCAGGAGAACAACGAGTCAACTGTAAGATTTGGAAACTTAGCGTCGGAGCTGTTTATTTATGTATCGTATTGTATACATTGAAAAACGAGCAGATGCTATTCATTCTCATTTGTATGTATAGATATTACCGGAAAGAAGTAATATCATACATGGCAGACTCAAAATTCCAAATGTTAATAAGAATATAGAATTCAAACTAAGGTTGTAATAAAAAATGTAGATTCAAAATACAATATGTTAACATTGTGTCAGCCATATTAATTCATTGCATTCCTTCTACAGAATTAAAACCAAGAATTAATCAAAGTATTCGAGTACAAGTCTCATCAACTCAATTTCAAAGAAGCTGTTACTTCAACAAGTATGTCTCGTTAGTAGATATTATTATGAGACAAGAAAATCAACTCAGTCAGTCAGTACTTAAGTTTGTATGAGTATAAAGTATTATAGTAAAAAGTTCGGCAGAATTAGTTATGGGAGTCATGTTCATTTATTTGTAAGTGAAAGTGGTGCATTGGATGGTTAAAGCCACCAGGAATTGCAACGTTAGGGGGAACGAGACTTAAAAAGATTTATACCGGAGCAGCAAAAGATAAAGGAGATTCGTTTAGAGTAAGAATCAAATTTAGAGAGAGTCATCCATCATTCACAGCCTTAATTAGAACGTGCATGCTTGACTTAGTTAGTCGCAATTCATTTACCCAGTTGGTTAGTAAATGCGTCAATTCAGTTAGTAGCGAATATCTATTTGGTTGTTAGTCAGTCATATGCAATGGAGTAATTATTGCCTTGTAGAATCAGTATAGGCCAAACCCATGCAATATATATCAAGGATAGCTTTGAACAAGAAAGACGGCATCATTCGGAAAGTATATTTGTAGGGAAAAGGATGGAGTGATACGCAAAGTGTTGGGTAAGATTTCAACAATTGACTCTGGAATGGTGGGGAAAGACTTTATTTCCAGACATGGCAATGGGCACATTTCCAATAGATTAAGACAACGCAAAACATTACAGCCAAGATGATTAACAAGCCATAACGAGGCTACTGCTTCACACAGAATCACTCAGTAAAGAGACATCAATAATGGTGAGAGGTGAAATGAAAATTCATACATGTCTGACCTGTTCCCGTGTACATGGGATGCACAAAATGCAAAGGAGCAATGAATTAACGTTGGGTCTATCATTAGACCACGCTCTGCCCGGTCCAGCAGGTCACTGAGATACACTAAATGACGATAACATCCACGGGCACCATAGCGAGCGCAGTACTCATCTAAAACAAATAATTGCCCCGGACTAAACCATCCCTGTGAAATAGAGGCATCACTAATGAACAATCCGCCTGTAAAAACATTCATCTCTCAACAAAACCAAAGCTCATTTCCCACTTACCAACGAGCAGTAGGGATCACTTAATCGGAAATCTAACGTAAGAGTTTGCAAATACTTAAATAGATTATGATGATCGAATTTGCAGGGATCTGCAGAGATGAATTCCTCCATCCCGTGCTTTCTGGCACGGTCAGCATCTATCAATGACAAGGCATTCGCAATTAAAATGTATTATTGATTGCATGAGATATGTAGTAGTGTACCTCCTTGAATTTTCGAAATCGTTGAATTTTTAGCAGCTGGGGTTAGAGGCGGGGCGGGTTTGTGAGCTTGTCCAGTGGCTCTGTACATAGCCATGACCCACAAATGACTTTCATTTTCATCATCACAGGCATATAGAACACTATCTCCTTCTTTAACAGCATTGAAAAAAAATCGACCTCCTTCCAAATCTATAAAAAAAATATGAGTAATTAAATGATGGCGCAGTTAAGCTATTAACGTCTGCGAGTAAGTGGTAAAAATTGACTTACCCATTCCCACCATTAGATTGGCTACAAAGCAATTTAAAAATAATTCATTTTGTATTCCCAAATTCCCGATTAATTTGTATCAATTTGAAAATCATGTTTGTGACTCACCACTTGCAGCTTCGATGTAATCAACAGTGTAACCATCTAATTGTAACATTTCCGTAGGTTCGGACTTTTTCTCTTTGTAAGAGCACATAGCAAACGTGTACTGCGAAACCTGAACTAAAATAAAATATCGCTTTTTCCACTTCTTCCAAACGCCTTTTCCCAATGCATATAAATATCTGGAATTAAACGGAACGGAATAATATTTGAAATAACCCAACAGACAAAATGATTACCAAATGTCATGCAAGGGAACTACAGATGCAATTAAGGAAAGCATTACCCGCAGTGCTTCATGTTCAATGGCTTGTCCATTCTACACGCAATTTTAATTCTTAAATCTTGATCGGCTGCATTTCTATGGACAGTCATCTTATGCCACTCTGGAGCCTGTGGAATAAACGTCCATGCAACATTTCCTAAAACGTACAAAGTACCTCTAAGACATAAGTAAGTCAAAGGGCATCTTTACCTTGGCAGACAGAGGAGTAGGCCGAAGAACAACTTTCCCCAGTTCTTTGTCTTCCAAAGCAAGCATACCAGGGTTCTCGGTATACACTTTAACTTTCACCGCAGGCAGAGGGTGATTCGTAGAAAAATCTCCCTGAGTGTCCCACCTTTATAAACATAGTTTAAGTACATGGAGGATCTGATGAACATGTTTTTAACGGATGTAGAAAGTTTGATGGCATTTACATAGGCTTGGAAGCTTCGGCTTGGTCTGTTTGTAATTTCTCGCCACCTTCTACCTCCATCGTGCAGTATACTATTCGATTGGGAGCAAGAGATTTTAGGCCTTTGACTTCCATTACGACAACCTGTTTGAGATTCATGAACAAATAATGTTAGCCACAAAGAGAAAGTTCCGTTCGGTTGGTGGGAATGACCAAGTAAGTGGGGACAGTTAGGAAGGGAAAGTACCTCCAGAGTGAAAGTTAGGACAACATCCATTTTACTCAGCTGAGTGTCTCCGTCCCCCGAGTCCCCCTCCAACTTGGCCAAAGACAGCTGAGACCTGGACCATCAGGAGAAACAAAACAAACCGACTGACAAATTTTTTGTCCTTCACCAGGAGACTTGACAACAAGTACAGAGTTACGATACATTGAGAAAATAGAATAAAGAAGACAAGAAGAACGACGAGGTAGGGTGTCAGAATTATACGGAGTGACACTGACATAGTGACATTATGAACAATACGATTATATGGAACATTGAAACGAGAAGGCATATAGCACAGCAGTAGCTCAGAGCAGCGGATTGGTACATACAACACTCAACGGGAAATTAGCAGGGGAACACTCATACGCTGCGTCCATTGATGAGAAAAATTTGATAATTACCTTAACACTGAGCTTCTCCTGACATGGGCCAAAGTAAAATCAGAACATGGCTCAGTTACAGCAAAAACAGAGGAGTGTGTCAGCAATGCCTACTATCTCTTTGTTAGGAAACCAACTACAAGCGAAATCAAGCTTACCTATGGTTATACTTTTTCAATTTTGGAAGGCCGTATTTTGAGTCCGCTGAGCTTTTGGAAACAGGAAGGGACTCCAGATTCGCCATCAGCATGTTGATCGCAGCCCGGCATTCTTCTATGTACAAAGATTCCATCTCTTTAAGCACGAATCGAGGCATCAGTTTCCTATTTCTTTCCATGTCTGCAACTTTCTGACGTCGACCATCTAGCTCGCGGCGGATTGCTGCTGCTTGCTCATCTGCCGAGTCCAGCTGCATTCCCATAAGTTCCCCAATAACAATTAATTAATCCGGCATAGCACTATAACCTATACTCCATGTATGTATTAGGTAGGCGAATTCCAGCAGTTGTACCTGTAGAGCATTGTACAAAAGCTGGTGCTCGAACTTCTTGACGCCTAATATCTGCTGGAACATATCATACAGCTGTTCTTTGGATAGGATGAGTTCGGAATTGAGAGACTGCTGTAGTCGGGGCCGTTTATTATCCTCGTCACCTTTCAAAATACAATCAAACTTGGCCATCCAGGAAGCTAGGACCGTTTCTTTACTCAGGCCATCGATTTCAGGCAGGGACCTGTAAATTATCAAAAACCATCAGCTTTTTTACTTCTTGTTCATAAAATCCCATCGGGCCATCCCATCCAGACTTTCACTTACCGAACACGCTTTTCAACATTGCTTTTGAAAACTTCTCTGAAATCGTGGTGTGAACAAGCTCCAGCTTGAACCATTCGTAGAACTCGTTCAGATTTTAGAAAGACTTCCGTGTAGTTTAGAATAGCGTTTTGAAATGCTTCGTCTGCAGCTATTTGTGTATCCCCCTTCAGAAAGCTCTGCATATTAAGAAACAACACGTCTTTGATTTATACTTCTTCAATAACTTCAAATCGATTTTGTACAAAATCACAAGTGATTTTTCTAGACTTATTTTCATATGACATTTGTGAGTCTCAGACCTGAAAACGCGACAGGATTGTATCCAGTTGGGCTTTAGTTATTTTCGTATGCCTTTTCGTCATATCCGCAGCTTGCTTTGCATTGAATGGGTAGGCTATACATCTTGAGATGAAAACGTACAATTGCAGTCGCATCTTTCTCATTTCTTCTTCTCTCTCTTGTTTCTCCTACAGAACATTATAAATCCATTCAATGAATTCACCAAAAAGATATCCGTTTCGGTCATAGGTCACATGTATCTAATAAAATAAAGTGACATCGTGCACGAGCACCCATTCTTTTTGGAATTAGCATACAAAATGCATTTATTCCATAGCATAGGAATTAGTACCCATGCTCGACATGTAAGAGAACATAGAAAACCGATTTGACATTATTGTCAATACATCACATTTACGTATAGTTTAAACTTTTCTTTCAAACTGTAAATTATTAAAAACAATCAATGGTTTCTACAAATCTCATACACGCTTTATAACGATAAAATTCAACTGACAAGAAGAAGAAGACAAAACAGGAAACATAGCTAACCTGTGGGTCAATGGAATCGGTAACGGTTTTTTCAGAGACAAGAGACGGAGATGGAGAAGTGGGCCTTGGAAGCGCTGTCCCACGCAAAGAAGGCGTCCCACCTGCACTGACATTACTTGCCCCTGACCCAGAGCCCATGCTACTAGCTTGACCAACGTTTAACGTGTCTGAGGACGTCGTACTGTTTGGCGAGAGGGACCTTTGAGATCCTTTGTGGTGAGGGACATCAAGACTTTCTCTCTGAGGAGGCTCACTATGTAAGTGACCTCGGTGATGACTCTGGGTCAAAGGCGCCTCTCCTCGCTGATCCTCGTCAGCACTTTCTTCCTCCGATGAACTAGGATTAATCATCTTGGGCTTCCCTACAAAGAATTCAAAACAATAATTTAATAACTCTTCCCACACCTTCTCATATTCCTCATCATTTAAAGAAATCCGGAAAGGTCAAGAACAATTTCACGTTTTATTATTATCACATTTCATGCATATTCAAAAGAAACTCTTATACACTTTGAAAAGTCCCAGTAACTGGAGTTAGGAGACCAAATCTAAAGCAAAACCTCTAAAAGAAAGTTAACCTTTCACTCGAAGACCAGACTCGGCTTCTGCTAATGTACTAATGTATGATGTTGAGGATACGGAAAGGTTAACTTATATTTAAAATCCTAGCGTACTTTAATACGGATCGGATTACCAAAAAAATAGCAGAATACGGAAGAAAGCTTTCTATATCCATTTACATACTTGCGTGAGTTGAGTGTGTGTACTATGATGTTTAATACAGTCTGCTGTATACATACGAATACGATGCCTGTTTGATTGATTAGTTGTGACTGTATTGTGAATGCGTGTGTTATCCTGGAATAAAATATTACCCTTGTGTTCTAGTTAAGTACGTATGGGTCGGGTTTGGCTTGGTAAGAAAGCCGTGTGTTGTGAACGAATGCAAATTTTTATTGATTACTCCTGCACGTATACTAACTATATCCCGTTTATTACCAAAGGGGAAAAGTGCAAGTTTTCCTGCCTGCCAGTAATATTAGAAGAGGAAGCAATTTGTACAAGAGAGAAAGACGAAGGAATTACTGTCGGTGAGTAATCGGTAACCCAAACCACTCATTTATCTGCACAGGAAAATGTGGTTAGCTCAGCTGGAACTGAGTCTCGAACTCTTATGCTACCTTAACATGTGGATAAAAGGAAGGGAAACATGTGTATTATGATTTGGCCATTCCATCGTTCCAATACAATGATATAGGTTTAGAATGAATGTATCAAGTCTCCAAAGTTCAAAACACATCCCGAAGTAACGACTATCATTGAAATCCTCCGTGTCATCAATACTACGGTAGTCACACTGGCCTACGAAGGACCCAGAACTCTAAGAACCCTATCCTGGAAAGTGCAATGTGTGAAACGTATATCTGTGTACCAGTACATACTAAGAAAAGTACAAGCAGAAGAAGTTCCCATCAGAGTAGGATATACTAATTGATGAAAGTGGAGAGAGTAAAAATAGACTTACTATTGAATTAGAGACACTTGGTAGATTGAAGCCAGAGCGAACAATCCTGCCGGACCTTAATGAGGATGAGATGGAAGGTGGTGGGTGGGTAGGTACTAGGTAGGTCGACACACACTTATAATTCGTATATTAATTCATATAAACGGATGACTCTAATTTCCAATTCAATGAATCCTAAGTGTAGAGGTGAGAGGATCGGAAGTCCGAACTCGGGCCCTTTGAACCTCCTGGATGTCGATGATGATGCCGCGGAAGGTGCCCAGGAATTGTTAAAACTGTTTGAGCGTTAGTAGTGTTGTTAGTATCAGATAAGCCGCAGCCATAGTATTGCCTTTGTAAATGATCACAGAGAAAGAAATTTGTAATAGAAGAATCGAAGAGACGACTGGCTTTCTTATCCTAAGTAATAATATTTACACATCTAGAGATAAGAGTTTAGTATTGATAACTCTGCGGAGAAGGAGGACTGGTGATTTTAAAAATTCTTCTCACTGCCTCACCACAAAGTAGACCTAGTTTATAATAAATGTAAGTAACTGGAGCGGTTGAGGCTCGTAAAATGTACCAGGAGAGATGGGTGGGCAAAGGACAGGAGCGAAGGACTATATAATATAATATATTATACGTAGGTATTCATCCCAAGGAATACCCGTCCTTCCATAGAGGAACATTAGTGCTGGGAAAGTGGATGGATATAATGCATTACATACTTCTGGACATTGTATTATATGGAAATGAGATGAAGGAAGGAGAGAGAGAGAGAGAGAAAGATAGAGCTAGGAGGTGTGGGACAATGTGGTCCTACTGCCCCAACTGCTAAGGGAAAGTAAGGCAGGGAAAGTGGGAGGACATAGTACGGACGGCCTAGGGAAATGCATAGGGAAATGGAGGCAAAGATGGGTGCTGCGGCGGAAGGGCTAGAGAAAGAAAGTGAGGGTCACCCCTCCTCCTCCTCCTTGGAGAAAGGACGCATGCCTCCACCTTTCTCCAGCCTCTCCTTAAACCCATTTATACCGACCCGAATCCACCACCACCACCACCATTACTACTACATACTACTACCATCATCACTACTACTACATACCTACTTCCTAAGACGGCTAGTAGAGAGACGGCCTTCGACGGCATGGATATGAACATGGACATATATTAAGGATGAAAGAAAGCAGCAAAGGATTTCTTATCCACTTCTTTAATACGACAAGAAGGTAAAGTTGGAGGAGAGAGACTTCCATTCCAGTGCTGCCACCAGCACCAGCTCAAATCACAAAACATTTTCACTCCTTTTCTTCTTCATCCAGAGAGGAAGAAAAAAAGTGCTGGAGATCCTTTTCCATCACATGCCCCTACTTGTACCAACCACCTATGTACAACTTACTACTACGGACGGACCTTCAGTACGGACACTGTGCAGGCAGGCAGGCAGAGGCAGTCGGCTCAATGCTTTCTCCGAACCTTTCTCTCCCTCTCTTCGTCCAGAGGGGGATCCTATTGTAAATGCCTAGAGTCTCCTCTCCTGCTATTTCCTAAATTCCTATCGTATGTCATGTCCTGTAGGTACAAGATATATCTATTCTCATTCCTTCATCTGTCCTTCTCTTCACCTTTCCTCCCATCCTCTCAGCTACTCACTCCTCTCGCAGTCCTCTTATCTCTTCAACAGACTGCGGCAGACTTTATTACTCACTGTTCCCCATAGACCTGACCTGAAGTATACAAGATAGACAGACAGAACAGAGATCGAGACAGAAGTGGTTAGTTGTTTGGGAGGTCTATATAAACCGGCGGAGGATCCAGCACACCCGGATTTTTAAATGCTAGTTAGATCCATCTTCTTCTAATATGTTGGCAAACAGTCCTCAAGTCCTCCAAACTGGATTAGATTACGGCCTCGTCGTCCGTACTCCTCCTTGTTATGCTAATGGATGTCACAGAATATGCAAACAATTCCGGAGGAACGTGGGCGACACTTTTATTCCTAAAAGTCCACATGGCACTACTTATCATAATCATCATTGCTGTAAAGGAAACACGTATGGAGAGGAGCTGGATGTGTAAACATTTCCAGCTTATTGTATCCATCATCGCGTAAGGGCTCAGATCATGCTTTCACCATACTTTCTCCTAACCCTGCTTTCCCTGTGTATCATCTCCATTTTTTTTATTCAGCTACTTTAAATGGAACATGTAGGTAAACGTATACCATGTGGCGAGTTGTGTTCGTACGCCTCTCCCAATTATGTCACGAACTGTATGAGTCGAAATCTGGGAAATTTTTCCAGGCCCCAAGGTGTGAGAATTGATACAGCTATCTACCTATTAGCCACAGAAGAACATGTTTTTTTTTCATTCTGAAGAAGAAATTACTCTAGCATATCGTTTGTTAAGGAGATTCTTGATTTCCCTGAAGCAGCTATTCCATATTTTTTGTAAGGTCCTTCAGACCTATTCTTATTCTCTGTCCAACCATCTCCGGCTATAATCAGACTGGGGAAGGTTATGGCCTTATCCTTATTTGGCAGTGGGGAAAGTTATACAACTCGAGTCTTGATGGGCCCAGAACCATCATCTAAGATGTATGAAAAATTCTGCCAGAAGGAATGTCGGATGCTATCACCCATCCTTGTCATATGCTATATAAGAAATTTCGGAGATGGAAGGATTCCTTCCATTCCAAATCGTCTGAAAGACTACTTCATCATTTTTCTGACAAGTCCGTCGTGTCCAAGATACGCCATCATATCTTCATAGCATCCGATGCAATTATAAATAACTTATAAAGGTTACTTTTTTTGACGGTTTTGTGTGTAAATTTAACGTATGCACAATAACGGAATAAGGAACGTTTTTATTTTTGGCATTGGAGACAAAAGTAAATCCAGATTTTCCATACAATTTTTCTGATAAACTTCTTATTAATACATTGACTTCAACGCGGAAGATAATATAAATATTTCAATAAGTATAAGTGCCTTGAACTCCCTATTGTTAATAACAAAAAAATCATACCATTTCAATTACATTATCTGTGATGAGGGAAATGTTTTTGGATTTCAACTCGTCAACCTCTGACAAAACCCAGATCAAACTTCGTCACAGTAGACAATCTATTAATCAGTTAAGAAATGCTATGGCAAGTTTTACCAGCCTTTGTTCAGGCTAACAGGTAACACAATGGTAAAGTAGACAACGTCTTTCAGTCAAACTTCAGCAGTCTCCATACCCATATAAAAATGCATGCTTTAAGTCTTAATAATCTTGTACAATTATCTACAACGTTTAAAAAGTTACGCTTACAAATCATTCTTTCTTTTACGGAAACATCCCGCATTATCCGTCTGGCTGTCATGCATACAATTAGATTACTTTTAGTGTTGTGGATTAGAGAGGTTTTTAAATATTGAGGGTTGAGATAATTAGCTGACTCAATTGACTTCAAAATACGAAAATAAACAAAAACATTCAATATCCATGTAATAGATACTTAACTGAACGAGGGGTAAAGTGCACCACTTATACAAAACAGCTCATTTTACTTTTTCTGTTCAATGAACAATAAATTCATTTCTTAAAGTGATATAAAAATCCTGATAAAGGAGTACAAAGCTAAACATCCATCATTTTAGCGTACTCCGAACTAGTTTCATTGGTACTCGTCAAGTATTATTTGTTACCTACAAAAGTCAAAAGTCTACCATAACCTTAAATACATCATTCTCTAATAGAACAATTGAAACGGAACATTGCTAAGAAATTGTAAGCTTAAGAAGACTTATGGGACGTTGGTGGAACTACTGCAACTTCACCGTTAACACTAACTATTTCGGAGTGATTACTCACATCAGATGAGCTAGGGATGTCGACAGATATAACCGGAGTACTTTGTGAGGAACTAGCTACAGATTTGGGTAGAAACTCCGTAATGACCACTGTGACATTGTTTACAGTTACTGGCTGTCGATGAACTTGAGTTCGGTCGATGTTTTTTAGTCTTGGTCGTCTGTAATAAAAAAAATAAAACAATTGCTAAATCTCCGACACATCGTGAAAGAATATGGATATCTATCAAATAAAGACTACGGTTTAATCATACATGTTGCGGATTTTTTTCTTCGAATGTTTTTCCTCAGGATTACCGGTTGCACTGTGCTGAGACTTTCTTTCTTTACTACCTTCCCTGCGAGGCTTTGGATTAGAAGCAGTCAATTGTTGGGCAACCTGCTGAGCCACAAGCTGCGGGTTCAATCTAGGTTTCCTGTACGCATTATAGAATTAAACACATGAATTAAGAAACACTAAAGGCTGTTTAATAAAATTATTCTTTATATTCTACGTCATTAATAGATCCTTTCAAACCTGGTCGAGGTGCCCTTTCGAACGTCGCACATGGAACATTTGAAGGCTTCTGCAGTATTTCTAAATGTACATACACTACAGTCCCAAAAATTCTCCTCCAGAACTTTTGACTGCCGCTTTTGCCTCCTGAAACAAAATCAAAGCAATCAATTGAAGTCAATTTTTATCAACATTGCAATCCACTCTCGTAATCACAATAGCTTACCTCTGCGACTGTTTCTTACTATCCATAGCTTATAATGTCTTGTTAAAGCTTTTAATTAACTCCAACTCTGTACAGTTTTAGTTCTGACATTGTAGAATGCATTCTGTCATAGTTTTTATAGTTCCGTGCAGATAAAGCACTAGCGAGGTTTAGGTTTGATCTCCGTCCCTTTTTGATAACCGTTGGTATCAAGTATGACTTGAAGTGTTTATTTGGTTTAATTGGTAAACCCCACCCAAACCCTGTTGAATAAGAATTCTTATTTTCCGTTATGTATTGTGTATGCTTCCAAAATCGTCGTTATGTTATCTTTATTTCTCTGCTCCAAAGCTCTAGTTGACAGTTGGGGTTGCCTTTTGTGTCTGAAGGAAGTATTGGTCTACGTCTTCATTATTGGTTTGCGCTAATTGAGCAGCTAAAGCTGAAATTATCTTATTTTTTGTTATGTTTTGATTTAATTGTAACTTTCTTGGTCCTTGTACTGCCTTGTAGCTTTTTACTTTGAATTCACCATTTGGGAGTACTGACTTCCCAAATCCCTGCACTTGTGGTTGTGACTTTTGCAACTGAAAAGGTGACAGGAACAACAATTGCGATTATGGATCAACTTCTTTGAACACAGGATTAAATTAATTCAACATCGTCATTCATTCAGGATACAAAAATTGTTTACTACAACCAACAACTTATCGATTCACAAGGTTGAATTGAAGGTGGAAGGTACTAGCTAGACTATGTACGATTTGTTCAAAATTCCACTGATGACCTGTACAGGCTTTACCTGTGACGTTTAACTACGAAGGTCATATGTCAGAAGATTTCTAAGATTGAAGACTTGGTGTCCAGCAGGAGAAAGGCGAGATGTAAACGCCCTTCACCCTTCCAACAGAATTGAGAGTGAAGTGGGGATAATCAATTACTTAGGAGAGTGCTAATTCTCCTCGGAACTTTGATGACATCATCCTTAAAAAGTTATGCAACAAAAGAATGTTTGGACACTGAAATGTGTATTTCTAAACTTTTGTCCAAACCTTTTTTCATTTAAACATTATTCCAGGGACGGAAGGAAGACGGGATTGTGGATTGACGGGAAGAGTGAGGAACGAAGACTGAAGATATGCCGACTCCAATATAGAAACCCCCACCGCATTATTTAGACTCTTTCTCTCGGCAAGCTTCGTTATTGGAAAAAGTTTCGAAATCAGGAAGTTCATCAAGAAAGGTTTTTATTTTAAAGTCTCATTCATTGTGTAAAGTGACTTGGAAAGTGTTGACACCTGTTTTCTTTGGCAGAAGTCGGTTGTTGTATTTTTCGAACATTTTTCGCATTGCATTGTGCAAGATTGGTATTGGCATTGGAAGGTACTAGAAGCTAAGGAGAAAAGTGTAGCCGCCAATGTGGACATTTGTTATTGAGAGGGAATTCCGTATTTTTTGTTCATCTTTTGTCAGTCTGGATTTGTGGATCGTGCTGGCTGGGTGGTCATGAACACATTTTATAGCTCGGGGATTGATCAGGTGAGCCGTGTGTGAGGTAAGTTGTACAAAACAAGGTTTGCATTAAATTAACTATAAATGTTATTTAACGGATTGGAACTTATAGGGAATGTTGCAGTTGCAGCAGGTGTGCAGCTGTTAATGAGAAGGACAGTTTTTAAATCCCTTTCACTTCGCCCACACGTCTTTTAACTTTGGACATTGCCGTAAGTTTTCTTTTACAAAAAGGGTACAAAATACAAGGACTATGTAGACAGCTTGATAACTGTGTGTTTTGTGTTTAATTAGTAACAAAGCATTTTTTTGTTTAAAGAGGAAGGAAAATTGTGTCAAGTCTAGTCTACTAGAGTCAGAGTGGAGGATTCTTATCGGGCTATTTTAAGCTGAAGTTCGTCGGTCGAAGATTGAACAAATACGGACAATTTGTTCACTTGTCAATGTCGCAGTTAGAACTTGTTGTTTTTCGTAAGTAAAATCTGTAAAGAATTTTTGTTTTGCTTTTTTATTTGAGGCTGTACAGTGTATAATGGTTTTATTTGCGTAGGCGCTTGTTGCTGTGCTTTTAATATTGAATATCTAACAGAAGGCTCCTGTTTTTTTTAATTTAATTTATTTTAGTTTTGGAGGTAAATATAGTAATATGCCTTTTGCTGCTAATCTTGTGGGGGGTTCGCTAATCGGGGTGATACAGGTAGGTACATATTTGCATTTTGATATTATAGCTTTGTTATTGGTTTGACGTTTTTGAATTCATGTTGTCTAATGAACGATAATGGTTCCAATTATTATGTTTCTCATATACCAAGGGTAATTTGCTGATGGTTTGGAATTAATGAATTTCAGCTGTCTGAGTCAGGAGACAGGAGCTCTTTGGAGGAGGAGTGCCTTATACTCCCAATGGAGAGGTTGATACTGAATTCTCCGTCCAGAATTGACAGGACTAACAAACCCAAATCAATAAGAGAGTCTTATGGAGACACTTATTGTGCTGCGGTTGTACCTGAGGAAAAGGCGAAAAAAATAATTGGGAAGAATGTCGAAAATAAAAATTCCAGTGGATGTTCGAAGGCTACAGCCCAAAACTCAGGATCAAGTTCAAAGCCGCTGATTCAACAGCCGGCTCAGGAACTAGCCCAAGTTCATCATGGAATCGCTGCGTCGTCTATGCCTATTCCATTCCGAACTATGATCCAAAACTGGAAAGAAGTGCCTAAGCTTCATCAGTACTCACCAGCTCAGCTCCAGGTTGTTTTCCACAGGCGGTCTGGTGAAGTCGAGACGGTGACTCCAGGAAATTCTTTTGTGGAAGATGAAACTCGTAGACTTGACGAAATCCCGAAAGTAAGGCAAATGCTGCTTCTTTGATTCAATTTAAATGAATACTAAAAGATGAGAGCTAATGTCATTTAATATATTTCCGTAGAAAATCGATGAAATACTCAGTCCAACTCCAAACACTGAAGTGACAGCTCCTGAGATTTCAAGTTCTAATGACGTTGTAATGGCAAACCATTCTATTAATTCAGAAACGAAAAGAAATCACTTTGACCGTCAACATGTCAACCCTTTCTCCGATGCCTATTTTGGGAGTTTCAAAACCCAACAGGTTCAAACTGATTATGTGGCAACTTCCGGAAAATCTGTGCAGACTGAGGAAGACACTTCAAATATAGCTAATCATTATACCAATATAAATGTTGGCAATTCTAAGTCAGCTTTAACAACACAAGAGACTCAAACTTCTAAATCCATACTCAACGTAGCTCATACGGCTAGTCAGACAGAAGTACAAATTGGACCTAAAGAAAGCACCTTCACTTCTGCGACGCACGCTTGTTCCTCGTGCCAGACTATGCAAGACCAAGTACAAAAATGTGAGAAGAATTTGATGGAAATGGTAAAAATGGTGGATAATTCGAGAGATCTCTTAACTGAACAAGTCGATCAAAACCAAAAGCTAATCCAAGAGAATATGGAAGTAAAGCCAATGAAAGACTTGTATGAGTCGAAATTGGCAGCACTGCAAAAATCCCTGGACTATGCCAAGAGTAAATTAGAAGAAAGCCTAAACGAAGGAAATGCCAGATCACAAGAAAATTTCCATATGAGCCTTAAGATCGCCGAGTTCGAAGAAGATATTGAAGAATTACAGAAACTGAAATCGAGAGATGAAATAAGTCAAATTTTACAGTTAAATGATCAACTTCAGAATCAGAATTATGAGCTAGAAGCCAACCAACAGGCGTTGGAGTTCAAGCTGGGAGCTCTGAAAGGACAGAAAGAAAGACAAGAGGCAAAATTGTCCCAGTGGGAAGAACTAGCTCAGCAAACCAAGGAGGAAAACTCACAATTAAAGATTAAGATGCAGCAGCTACAGACCCAAATCGATTCTTTTCAGCATGGCATGTCTCGTCTGCGAAGCACTATAGATCGTCCAGTAAGCTTTATATTTCGTTTCAAGAAAATGTGTGATCATTTTGTAATGCCAAATATTTTGAAATATAAAAGCTTTGGTTACTTTTAAATGTTCAGGTCACAGGAAACGCTAACTCAGTCATTCCGGATTCGAAAGTGGAAGAGATACTAATCCGGGCGGAGAACCTCATCGCTAGTTATCCCGACTCAGAAAACCGGGTTGCTACAATAACCAATTACTTGTCAGATATGAAAGAATCCGTCGCTGAATTGAACGGGGGTTCTCAACCACCAGACGCCTTATCAAATACTACTAATTGTGAACAAGTTTCTGGTGTTAGCCCAGGCAACTTTATTGATACAAAATGTACTCCATAAATACACAAACAGGTAAAAGTAGACACATAAAACAAACGGTTGTAATGAGATCAATATTATTTGACTACGAGGATAAGACTAATTGTGTTTAAAAAGTATTTTGATTTTTGACCCACTCAGCACACACGGCGACTGCACGAAGTTTTTTATCTTCATCTTCTGATTCACTACCATCTAGGTGCCTCTTTATCCGAAGTGTCGGTTTTGTCGGTGGTTTAGGAACAACTTCCACGATATCTGCCGCTGTCAGTCGAGTTTGCGAGTGGCTAAACAAAAAAATCCCACAGTCTTCTTGAGGCCCGAAGTTCTGCTGCACCGGTTCCACCACAATATCTTCAAGAACCCTGTATTATTATATTTTTATTTATAAGATCATTTGTATTATTCAGAGAGCAATTCAATTTATTGTGTTAGACTGACACTGCAGTTATTTATGAAATGTACTATCAATATTGTATTATCTTGCAAACTTGCAACGAAAGTTACCACCGCGAGAGCCATAGTTTAGGTTTTATATTTATACGAAACAAATGTAAACTTTTAACTCTATTCAATCAAATATACCAGAGCAATTGTGCTTTTTGAAACTTTGAACTTACTCGTCTAAATGGCGGGACAGTTTCTTCGCGATCTTCTTTTGGTATTTTCGCCATACATGATTATCAACTTCCTCACCGTCTTTTCTGTCGGGCCGTTTACTTTTAAGTGGCACAACAGCAGCTGCAAGAAGCGTTGTAGAAACTTCTTCACGTGAGAAACCAGCACCTGGACCTGCATTTTAAAATTGTAACATTGATTATTAAAACACCACACATGCATGCACACTGAAAACACAATACGTACAAGTTGGTCTTGTTTTAAAAGGTAGAGTAGAAATTCTATAATTTCCATATTATAGCAATTCGTTCCATGAAAATTGGAAAAACCTCAGGCCGCATACGTTTTAGTCCCCTTGATATATCTTTCAAAAAAAACATGCTCCGTCCCGTCTCCAGTATAAGGTCAGAGGATAATTTATGTAAAAATCTGAGGGCGAGATGCTATATGGAAATTCTAGACTTTCTACTCTACCTTTTAAAAAAGACCAACCTTTTGTACCTGCAACAGACACGCTTAACATACGATCTTATAAGAAAGGAACAAATCAATTATTACCGGCTAAATCGACTTCTTGTTTTGAAATCTTCTTTGACTTTGGCGAATGACGAGGACTGTTCTCGACCTTTGGTTTCTTGGAGAACTCTATTCCACTCCCGTCAGTTCGCTTTCTCTTTTTCTTCGACAAAATTGCTTGACCTCTTTGCCCATTCGACTCATCTTCTACTTCCATCGGCACCCCTTCCAGTTCCATCACGTCCTCTGTCTTGTTTTTTTATCCCCCTTTCTTCCCATCCGTTCTTCTCCCCTCGACAATGTGCACACAAAAGCTCAAACGGGCGACAACAATGTCATGTCACCACATCAAACCTGAAATTCACAAAAAATTGAAAATGCAAAATATGAAACACAAGTCTAATTAAAAAGAGATTGCAGCTCATTCATTGAATTTTGAAGCTGTCGGTATTTGCAATCGTCGTTACACAAACGATGAACGGCTGGAGCCCTGCCCTATGCAAGTCACAAGTTGTACAGGTCACAGGTAAATGAAACCATGTACAATGTGCAATCAACCCGTTTTATTACAAACTTACCGAATAGTTTCCTGAAGTTGATAACTACTGATACTCTGCACTTTGTCCTCCGTGATCTCCTTGAAAAACGAAAACAACACACAATACCAACATCTGATGATGAGACATGTGGATTGTGGATTTGTGAATTTGAATTTAAAGTTTGGAGGTGGCCGGTGTGGTTTCCATTCAGCGCCAGTCTCCAACTCCAATCCTTTTTTTCCATCCAAGCTTTATAGATATTCATTATAGCCACTACTAAAGCTGTCTCATAGAGTCATACTCTTTGCTCTTTTGATGACAGAAGGAACATCTACTACATCATTGACACTCCCACTACACACACTGTAGAGAAAGAGAGTCAAAATAATTATAATACTTCCGAACCGGAATAATAAAAGGTGAAAGGTGACCCGGGGATTTTTCTGAAGTAAAAGTGACCAGTAGGTGTGTCCAAGATGACGGACGCAAAATATTTCACGACGACGAAGAAAGGAGAAATCTTCGAGCTGAAGTCGGAGTTGAATAGCGATAAGAAAGAGAAGAAACGGGAAGCGGTCAAGAAGGTAGGAGTCCTGGTTAAATGTTAATTTACGATATAATGTTCAGACGTCGTAGTTGTTGAAGATAATGTAATTTACAGGGTGTTAAAATGGATGTAATTTATGTAGGTTATCGCTTCGATGACAGTGGGAAAAGACGTATCCGCCCTCTTCCCCGATGTCGTTAATTGCATGCAGACGGACAACCTGGAATTGAAGAAGTTGGTCTACCTTTACCTCATGAATTACGCCAAGAGTCAACCGGACATGGCTATAATGGCTGTTAATACGTTTGTCAAGGTAAATCTCCTATAGGATCAATGTGCGATGTGGAATTATACATTTTTTTAGAAGACATCGTCAATTTTGTATAGTGGACTTTGATTAATTTGGTAAATTGGGATTCCTTAGGACTGTGAAGACCCCAATCCGTTGATCAGAGCATTAGCAGTACGAACAATGGGCTGCATTCGAGTTGACAAGATCACAGAGTACTTGTGTGAACCTCTGAGGAAATGTTTAAAGGATGAGGACCCTTATGTTCGGAAGACGGCTGCCGTTTGTGTGGCGAAGTTGTATGATATCAATGCACAGCTTGTGGAGGATCAAGGGTTCTTGGACCAGCTTAAGGATTTACTTAGTGACTCAAATCCTATGGTAGGTTTTCTTCTAATATCAGTATATATTATTGTGTATATATTTTATCGTTTAAAAAAAATTTGAAGTAAGAAATAAGCGAGTTTTTTTAATCTTGAATGTTTGCTAATGTCAGGTGGTGGCAAATGCTGTTGCAGCTCTGTCAGAGATCAACGAGTCCAGCCCAACTGGAGTTCCTCTTGTTGAAATGAATGCACCCACGATCAACAAACTATTGACTGCTCTCAATGAATGTACTGAGTGGGGACAAATATTCATATTGGACTCACTTTCAAACTATAATCCTAAGGATGAGCGAGAGGCTCAGAGGTAAGTCTAAAATATCGTTAAAGGTAATTGTAAAGCAGGAAGAATGATGACTAACCAGTGGGTTTTTATTTCTCAGCATTTGCGAAAGGATAACGCCTAGACTTGCCCATGCAAATGCAGCTGTCGTTTTATCAGCAGTTAAAGTTTTAATGAAGTACATGGAAATGATCAACGATTCTGAGTTTGTAAGTGTACTAACGAGGAAATTGGCTCCTCCATTGGTGACACTACTTTCCTCTGAAGCGGAGGTAAATGATTGATTAACTAAAGTACTTTACTTCAGTAAGTTGCCAAAAGATGTGTCAATTAAGATGCGTTTTGTGTTCCCATTTCCAGGTTCAATATGTGGCTCTAAGAAACATTAACCTCATCGTGCAAAAGAGACCAGATATCCTGAAACATGAGATGAAAGTTTTCTTTGTCAAGTACAATGATCCTATCTACGTGAAACTTGAAAAGCTTGATATTATGATTCGGCTCGCGTCACAAGCCAATATCGCACAAGTGTTATCGGAACTGAAAGAGTATGCCACGGAGGTTGATGTTGATTTTGTCCGGAAAGCAGTTAGGGCTATTGGTCGATGTGCTATTAAAGTTGAACAATCTGCTGAACGCTGTGTGGCAACACTTCTGGATTTAATTCAGACTAAGGTATGTTTCTACCATTCTCTTTTTCCGTAATAGATTTTCCATTTTCTGACTTTTGTGTATTGTTTTCAGGTGAACTACGTTGTCCAAGAAGCTATCGTAGTCATCAAGGACATTTTTAGAAAATATCCAAACAAATATGAAAGTATCATCTCAACTTTGTGCGAGAATTTGGATACGTTGGATGAGCCTGAAGCTAGGTGTGTATTTTGTTTATTTATCATTTTAGCATATCATTTAAAATGTATTTTTGAGGTTTTGAGTTCATAAACTATATATTCTCCAGGGCATCCATGATCTGGATCATTGGGGAGTATGCTGAAAGGATCGACAATGCCGATGAATTGTTGGAGAGTTTCCTCGAAGGATTTGCTGATGAAAATAGCCAAGTGCAGTTGCAACTTCTAACAGCGATAGTTAAGCTGTTTCTGAAGAGGCCAGCAGATACTCAAGAATTGGTGCAGCAAGTACTTTCGTTGGCTACCCAAGTGTGTATAAAGTTTTTTAATACAAAAAATTGACAAGTAGATTGTATGTGTATTAGTATTTTCATGTTTTCATTAAATGCTTAGGACTCTGACAATCCGGATCTTAGGGACAGGGGCTATATTTACTGGCGACTTTTGTCAACTGATCCTGGAGCGGCTAAAGAAGTTGTATTGGCTGAAAAACCTTTAATTTCAGAAGAGACGGATTTATTGGAACCAACGCTTTTGGATGAATTGATATGTCATATTGCTAGTTTGGCGTCTGTTTATCACAAACCGCCTAGTGCATTCGTGGAGGGGAGATCTGGCCTAAGGAAAGCTTTACCAGCCAAGTGAGTATTTAATTACTTTGGTTTTCTTCCAATTATATTTCGTGTATTTAACAGTTTGTTATTTATTTCAGGGGAGAAGGCGGTGCCGTTGAAGCACCACAACAAGCAACAATCATTCCTTCTCAAGAATCTTTAATCGGTGATCTGTTGAGTATGGATATCAATCCTCCCATCGTTCAGTCTGCAGTTCAGCCATCTCCATTTGGTGGTGGATTGGATTTGCTGGGTGGAGGATTGGATGCATTGGTATGGAAAAGTTCATCTTTCGTTATTTTTACACATTACAAAGCTAACTTGGGATTGATTTGTTTTGCAGCTGGATGTTGGAGGTTCGACTGGCTCCGCAGCCCCACCACCAACTGCTGCTCCAATGAGTGGGGGACTTCTAGGAGATATTTTCGGTCTGGGTGCTGCCCCCACAGCGGCATATGTTGCTCCTAAAGTCCTCTGGCTCCCTGCAGTTAAAGGAAAAGGCTTAGAAATCAGTGGAACATTTAGTCGAAAGTAAGTACTTAATTTCAATCCCACATTATTTTTCCAAATCTAGTTCCTTCCTAGGTCTATATAGTACTCTATATTTATTTTTCAATTAGGAACGGACAAATCTTCATGGACATGACGATCACTAATCGAGCAATGCAGCCCATGACAGGGTTTGCCGTTCAGTTCAATAAAAACAGTTTCGGTCTTCTTCCAGCGATACCCCTTCAAGTTCCATCTCCTTTAACTCCAAATCAATCTTGTGATGTATCTCTTCAGCTGAATAGTACCGGTCCTGTGCAGAAAATGGATCCACTTAACAATCTGCAGGCATAGTCTCAACATAGTTAATAAAATAAAAGTAATGTATCAGTTTAATGAGATACTGATTATCGTTTCAGGTGGCTATCAAAAACAACGTGGATGTTCTATACTTCGCTTGTTTGGTTCCAATGCATGTGTATTTTGTAGAGGACGGACAAATGGACAAACGAGTATTCTTATCCACTTGGAAAGACATTCCAACCCAAAATGAGGTTCAGTACACACTGACTAACATGGCTCAAACCTCAGGTACTATTCTATTTATTACTACCTATACGGCCGCAATCTTAATCTATTGAAAGCTAACATTTACAACTTTCTTTCAGATTCTGTGGTACAGAAAATGCAGCAAAATAATGTGTTTACGATCGCCAAACGTAATGTAGAAGGACAAGACATGCTTTATCAATCTCTTAAGTTAACCAATAATGTGTGGGTTTTGGCTGAAATAAAGATCCCTCCTGGTGGAAGTACCTACACGGTAAAGAAAATCCTCTCCATTTCATCCATAATTTATTTATTTCAACGGTAATTTATGTTTTCATTTCTATTTCAGTTGAGCGTAAAATCCGTCACTGTTGACGTGGCTGCTGGAGTCTACCAGGCATACGAGAACATTCTCAGAACTTAATTGAACAAGGAGATCGTTATAGAGGGACTTTGATGGACGTAGATAAGTCTATGGAATTATCAAACTTCATTACAATAGGATTACTCAAAACAGCCCTGTCATCTGTTAAATTCAGGGTTGAAATTGGAAACCAAATAGCTGTTTACCCATTCGAATTTCTAGTTACATTTGTGAATGAGGTAAAATCTTAGTTAAGGATATTATGGAACAAATAACAGTAATTTACCAGTGGATAAATAAATATTATTACTGTTGTAAAATAATATACCAAGCCATGAGAATTTCATAGTATTTTATACGACGACTGACGAACCATAGCTGCTGCATCAATATGATAATCATATCCGCTGTGGAATACGAGTTGCATGCAAATAGATTTCATGGATGATATGATTTGCGAACGATCGTAGAATCATATACCTCTACCGAACTGGTTCATGCCGTGTTGTAATCCAATCCAAGGAAAATGCAAATGATCTACTGTTCCTTTCCTCTGCTGAGGTTATACAGGAAAAAACAGCTTTGGAATCGTTTACCCATCATTCTTAACGGCCCTACTGGTTAATATTACTTTAATAATTGATCAAGGGCTTACATTAAACTGGCAATAATACAACCAGAATACCATACTGGGTAATTTAATTTCGACTTTTAACCTTCAACCCCTTCCATAGACAAAATGCTGACCCATTCAATATACATAAGGTAGGCGAACTCTTTATCTGGCCACACATGGGATCCATTCTGATTGTGGACGGGGAATCGGGGATGTCAGCATCAGGCTTCGGCAGAACTATACTGCTCTTGTATAATGTGTTATGAATGGACGAAATGTGTGGAGTGTGAATGTGAAGTGAAGAGGGTTGTGATAGTCAATTGATAAGAGGAGATGAATGCAATGAATGATTGATATATATGAATTATGTATCAAAACCTCTCAACTCTTATGCATCATACATATATTAAATTATGAGCCGACAAGTTACCCGAACTATTCTAAAACATTACCTAGAATATTAGTCATTTTTTAAAAAACCAATAAGAAATGTGTTTTTTTACACATAATCTCAAAATACTTTCATACACTCATCCCATATCACCCTTGATCAAGCATGTGTTTGTAAATAAGCGGAGGAGGCATCCATAGGTCGCATGATGCAGATTGCAGATTGCAACTGAAAAATGACAATCTGATATGCCAGAAATGAGCCAGGTTAAAGAAATAAGTTCAAAGTATCCATATCCAAGTATATTTCTGGATGGTGTGGGTGGGAGAAGAGTAGTCGAGAAAGCTTATAATATTCATGTCACATGTAATAATAATACACAGACATTTTAGGGTAATTCTGAACTTAGTCCTTCCGTCCCGTAAACGGAAGCTAGCCGGTCTAGTTCTACTTCCTAGGAGGTCTACTCCATAGTTAGTCTAGTGTAACAATTGTAAAATAAAATCAGGAACGATATATAACTAAAATGGTTACTTCTGGACAGGAATCCGGATCTTACTTTCTCCAATGAGTACAGCTTAGAATTGGATGACGTAATTTTCGACACAGCGAACGTAACGCTCTAACATTTCGACCCAGACCCAAAATGTACCATATTATGTAAAGGACCCTGTCAACCCTATGGACCCTTTTAATTTTGTATTGAGCCTTGGAAGTACTTGGAACTGAAGGCTTTTGGCGGTAGTGTGGGCTTGTGTGTTGTTTGGCCCTCAATAACAAAAATTGAACTGAAGGGACCCAATTTAGACACCTTGTAGACCCTGTTGATCATATACATGGACCATGTGTACCCTTTGTACCCTAATATTAATACGGCGAACCCCATAGACTATGACGGACGACATTATGAAAAGTATGATGAAGACGGTTGTTGGACCCTGAATGTGGATTTTAGGGTAGAGGGAGAGAAGACGCTTGGAGAAAGCAGAGAGAGAGAAGGGAGACAAGGACTTGTGCCACTCCCTGAGCAACAGAGCCTAGGGAGTGTAGTGCAGTGGGACGTCAGCAGATCGAGTTGCTTGCCAAGGATGAGGTGGGTGCCTCTGGTCGAGTGAGATGTGAGACAGTCAGTTGGGTCCTCACTCATTCACTCACACTCCACTCGAGAGGAGACAGAGCAAAAGTGTTGGAATAAAATATTAAGGCCTCCTCCTCCTTTCTCTCTTCTTGCGGCACTTCTTCTTCTTCAGCTGGCTTGGAAAGAAGGGGACCTCCACCACCACCACCACCACTGGCAAGGAAGAAGGGTACGTTTTCTCCTCAGACAGAGTTACCTAATAATACCCGTTCGTCAGCCTGGCTGGCCCTTTCTCCTCTTTTGACAGGGAGAACTTCAAAAAGTTGAAGAAAAGGCTGAAGAAAGTCTTCCAACTCCTTGAAATTTAGAATTCAGAATTTGGGATCTCACGTCTTGTTCTGTCTGTGGGAATCTAGTTCAAGGATTCTCCTCCACCACCTCCACAATCCACAGTCCAACCTCCACGAAGGAAGGAGACGTTCCGGAAATCAATTCCTCACATCTTATTACAGGTGAAAGGTCTGACACAAGAGGATTGGAAAGGAAGATCAAGAAATCCACCACTGACTGACCAAACGACCAGACCAGACCACCAACAAGTCTCTCTCTCTCTCCTCTCTCTCTCACTTAACCTTGTCCTTCAGATTCTGAATAGTCCATATTCTGATACTGATTGGTGATATCAGGAGGAATTGTTGTACAGTTCTACTCTACCTAACCTACACAGGCTTACGTCATAAGTCATAATCAACAATCAGCCATATCGTCACTCTCAAGCCCTCCTCATCAGTCCACATCCACAGTCTTCTTCATCAATCTATCCAGTGACACAGTGTGGTCTGTCTCTCTATCTTCCCTGCAGCTAGTACCATCTCCGGCAAAATGCTCATCAAAGAATTGTAAGTCAGTTTCCCCTAGTCACCTTTGTTTGTCTCGTTTTTTTTCCTTCTACAAGCTCCTTTAAAGGTGAACAGATGATGTCATCCATCATTTATGTCTCACCACTTCGTTTTAATCATTTCCGTCCGGTTCACAAAATCTAGGGTGGAAGAAACAAACTGCGTTTATTGTAGGTGAATTGTATATGCAATATGTCGGGATTTCTCCTCCTGACACCTGAAACTTCTGTTGTCTGTGGTTTTAGAGTTTTAGCTTTAGGGACATAAAGTTGGCAGATTGTAATGTTTTTAATGTTTGATCCTCAATTATTCGCGTTTGGAGTCAGATTTTCAGATGCGAGACATCGGAGAGAAAGGCTTTCATTACGCAAGGAGTAATGTTAGTAATTTAAATATGAAATCATCATTCATTAATCTGAGCAATTGAGGGCTGAATCGAAATCTATAATTCGGCAGCATGGCTTAAGCCCAGTGAAGTACGTAGCCGTAGCGTATTACAACAGACAACAGGGGAACGTAAAAAAGCCCTGTGTGTTTAGGAATTGCTCATCAATTCCTTATGGTAATGTCTCAATAGCTCTGGCTATACAGGCTCTGCATCACTATCAGGAAAGATGTTAATGATGTAAATTATGAATACCTTTTGTAGACGTATTGTAAAGGCCTGTCTAGGCTCTGGTAAAAAGAAAAAAACTCAGCCAAGAGTTATTTCAGGTTATTTGGGCATGGATGTGTAGCAAGGAATTGAAATCGAAAATGTATCGGTGTGGCTGCTGTTTATGAACCAGGCACCAAGCAACGTCTAGCTTATTAAAAAGTCATTAACAAGTCGGATGTGTATTGATTTCCAATTTTTAAGTCAATCCATTCACTCCATCGATCTGTGTTTAATTGACATGGGGAAATGAATGCACGATCAGGATAAAGTGGCCAGCAATTGAGAGAAATTGATACGCAGACTGGGTTTGCCTGCTTCTGTTTCCTGTTAAAATGAAAATGAAATAGCCTTTATAGTCATTGCCAGTTCAGTCTACTTAAAGATTGGTCTCCCACCGGTGACTCATCTTAATAGGGACTGGGGTACCCTACAAGGACCTTCCCGCAAGAGCAACCCCCATTGTTCCACGAGCTTTAATCCCTACCAGTTACCTGGTCTTGAAGCTATTCCGGTATATCTACCTGGTTGCTTTGCAACGATTTATTTGACAATGCGATAGGAAAGTAGGAATCTAGTGACCGAAGTAAATGTAGTATTCACCTGTGATAGTTAGTTGGATACCTTATCCAAATAAAAAAAACATTTGCATTAATAGTTTCGTCTTAGATAGTTTGAGGGTTGGACGAGGAACGCAGAATAAAACTTGTCGACAAGACTAGTGATCTCTGATGTGATGATTATAGCGATAGTTATATTTATGATACCTAGTTACATTACTTTATGCTTTCATTTACAGCCGAGTTGTGATGCCCGTCTCAGTAGAAGAGTACCAAATTGGGCAACTGTACTCCGTGGCCGAAGCCAGTATGAACGAGACCGGTGGTGGTGAAGGAATTGAAGTGGTCAAGAATGAACCCTTTGACGGTGTACCCCTGTTAGGTGGAAAATATAGTAAAGGACAGTACACGTATAAGAAGTACCATCTGGCTAGGTATGTATATTTGAATCAGTAATTAATGTACTAGGACTGGAAACGTGCCATTGCGTTATTTCGTTGGTAGAATAGTTTAATATTTAAGTTTGATTCTTTAATTTTCAGTAAAGTCCCGACATTTATACGAATGTTGGCACCTAAGGGCTCAATGGAAATTCACGAAGAAGCCTGGAATGCGTATCCGTATTGCAGGACAGTTATAACAGTACGTTTTTTTACTTTTAAGTACATGCAAACTCAACCAATATTATTTTGTATGATTTTTATTTTTATTTTTTCGACAGAATCCAGGATACATGAAGGATAACTTCATAATAGTTATAGAGTCTTTGCATGTACCGGACAGAGGAGAGCAGTATAATGTCCACGAACTCACTCCTGATAAGCTAAAGCAGCGCGAGGTTGTGATGATCGACATTGCCAGTGATTCAGTACAACCAACTGATTACAAATCTACTGAGGATCCCAGCAAATACCACTCTGCAAAGTCTGGTCGGGGTCCACTGGTTGGAAAGTGGCAATCCGCTGTATGTCGTATTTATTTTCTTTCGTCTACAACTAGCTAAGTAATCAAATTGTTCATTGTTTATTGTTTAATGTAGAATTAATTGAATTACTGTTTATTCTTAGGTTGATCCGGTTATGACCTGTTACAAGCTTGTTACAGTAGAATTCAAGTGGTTTGGACTACAGAACCGCGTCGAAAACTTTATTCAGAGAGCTGAACGACGTCTATTCACTAATTTCCACAGGTACATTTTCTAATTTCTGTTAGGTTCCTGATTTGATTAAATTACAGTTTGATCAATATTGATTGGTCTCACAGGCAAGTATTTTGCTGGATTGATAAATGGTATGGCATGACCATGGAAGACATTCGGGCTCTAGAGGACAAAGTCCGAGAAGAATTGGACCGCGTAAGAATTTGTTTTCGAGACATGTTTAACATTGTAGTCTTAATGCTTAAACAGAGCAAAATAAATAATTCATTTTTTAATATTTAACTTGCAGCAAAGAAGAACTGGAGAAGTTCGAGGAATGAAAGCTGAATCAGACTAATCGATTAATGCAAAATTGGAATCAAGAATTAGCACACACATTTAACTGAAACGAATAATTGAAGAACTATTTAACTGTACGTTGGTGTAACTCTAAGATCACGTTGCGACTAGTCATTCAATAATACAAGTTGTATCAAAAGAAACAAAAAACGTTCAAAACCCAAAGTTGATCGGTCAAAATGTTTGGTTTGGTACATCGTGTCAAAGTATCCTCCTTCTAATTGTAAGTAACCTTGTTAAGTATCCCAACTTTCCTGTACGTATAGGCAGGATGGTTTGTTGGGGGGTTGGGATAAATGTTGTTTAAATTAAGTCGCGAGAAAGTCACAATATTGTTAGCCTAGAAAGTTAATCACATCACACGAAGAAGAAAACGGAACCTAAGACTGTTGCTTTGGCCAATAGCTCATTATGATATGAGTTATAGGGAATTTAGCTAGAGCTAGAAGCTTTCGTTTTTTTTAAAGCTGACTATACCGGTATAGATGAATTGGTTTCCGTGCATTTGATTGGCTCAAAGGTTAAAAATTGCTAACAATATGAGCACTGGAAATGTTTGTTGCTGATGGTAGCATGGCCTGCAGTTAACCAGTGATATTTCGGCGTGATTTACTAACAGTGTCGATACACATCTTATGGTATTCTTGGTGCAGTAATGCGTTCACTAGTTACTTAATTATGTAGATACAGTTTGTTCTCTTGTGAGTATACTAATATTTTCAAACATCATTGTTACCACACTAGTTACTTCTAGGTTCTATCTAGGTTTCATTTTGTACTAAAAGTGATATTCATTTTCTACAAGCCATAGATGAAGAAGTCAGCTGTCTTAATAATTCATATGGTCTCCTGTATTTCTAAGGTGGATGAATTTCGAAGTCCCACCCAATTCTTACAACTCTCACAACATTCTGTACCTTTTGCTCACCCTTTACGTGATGCAAGATTCGTTGATTAATTATTTCTCGCCGTAGGCTAATCGAGAGTCAAAGGCCTGAAAAGTTACATTATTACAGTAGTAACTACAATGAATTATATAATAGTACCCTCAAAATATACAAATATATATTGATTGTTAAGGACTTGGCAGAACAAGATTACGTCAAAAAGCCATCTGAAACTCTCATTCAATGTTTGTTCAGGTTTAACATTCCACAATGCAAAAACCAAATTCTCTGACAATGAGATGAGATGAATAGGGTTAAGGGGAAGTTAATTAGTTAAATGTTTCCAGAAAGACTCTGAAATTTAAGCCTAAGGAATATTTAGTTTGTGCTGAAAAAAATAAGAGAACTGTAGTTTACTTTTGCTCTAATGTCTCATATTACTCTTCTTTCAAGTAGTTTTCCTCCAACCAGAGACACACTTATGTGAAATTTAATATTTCATCACCAAAGTAATAATGCCGGTCATACATTATTGGAGATGAAAGGAATGAGTTTATCATAGTCCCATCAACCTGGTTGTGGAGTATAAGATGATGACACAAGAGATGTTGGAAAATGTCAGATTCCAAGAAAACTACAAAGTAATCTGCAATCAGTTATCTTAGGATTCCGAACTACTCGGCCCTAATAAAATAAAATTTCCCCGTTTTGAAGAATTTATCTTGTAGTTCACCTGTCTGTTACATACATACGTAGGCTAGACAGCTAGAGGTATTATGCTAGGAAAACAAATGAAAAGTATATATAATAAAAACCTGACTCTAATAAAGTGAAAGGAGAACTACTAACTGTGTATTGAAATAATAGGACATAAATATATTACTGATGTCGTCTAAAAATGTAGGTAGGAAGGGTAGTGATGATGAAAAGATGGAAGATGAAGTATTAATCTTATTACAACTGTGTAGATGTATAAGACCTAATAGTAATATATCCCCTTCATCCTGTCCTCAGTTCGTTTTTCACAACTTGATTTAAGTCATTGAGTTAGAAAAGTAAGGAAGTTATAATTACACCGAAATGTATTTATGAATAGCTTTGAATGTGAAGGAGATTGAGTCTTGAGTAGTAATGTCAATCTAGAAGAAACCTGGATGTTTGTTGGTCTTTGTTAAGTTAACCAGAAATGTGTTGAATTATAATTTAAGATTGACGGCTTCTGAAAAGAATGGAGTTTTATTTATTCTTACGTATCAGTGTCAAAAAATCGCATTCTCGTTTCAAATTGAATAAACTGAACAATACCCTGATGAACCATAATAATGTATTTGATGTCAGTGTGTATATATTGATTGATTCGGATTTATTATTCCCATCTAAATGGGAGGAACACCGTCTCAAATTGAGATTGATTAAAGATACAGAATTGCAGAAATAATTATGTTCATAAGTTCATACGGTTGATACGAAAATGATTTGGCATGAGACAAAGTAAAAGTATACATAATGAAGTTATTGGAAGGTGAAAGTGAACGCACGTACATATGGTACTCGCCGGGGACTTATGACGAGAAGTAATTGTTGACAGTTCATAAATATTGTCTAGTGACATTTAAAAATATATGTAATATATTATGTAGTATATTATGTAATGTTGACCAATGTCAATGCAAACTGCACTATCATCAATTTATATAATTTATGTAAGTCATGTATTCATATGGAAAGTTGGCCGATGACTTAAATAAATACAGTTGGTACATATGATATTTGACATATTTGAAGGCGATCTTGTTCCAAGGGATGGTTCTGTGGTGAGTGAGGGGGGACAAATATTTACGTGCCCTGATCTCAACTTGCGTCTTTACTTATTGATTACAGAGTAAACAGTTCAAAGGTGTTATTGGCTGTCACCATCAGTCAAATTTCAGTTTTCTGGATGTAAATTTCTAGAGGAGATTATATGAGGGACGATGTATGATCATGATAAGGAATTAATACAGTGATGTACGTAGTTAAAACGGAACATGGTTTAAAGGCTAAGAAAACTTGAAGACTGAATTTGCAGATATACTTTCATCTATAAGTTTATAAGCATTAATTAAAAAAATACTTTTACCTGTTACGAAATTTTGTAATGTAATGACTTTTTGTATTACATACGTTTTAAGTACCACTACTAATTTAGTACATAGGTGTGGGTATCAGTATGTAGTTGCAATTAAGGTCATAGTAACATACAACATTTTCAGAAATTTAGTGATTACTTATGGCTTTATTAATCATTCGCTTAAATTTTTGAAATGGATAGGGCTGAAATGTAGCAGGTCGTACAAGGTCACTTTCTATGCTCTAATTTAGTGTATTTAGTGTATGCTTTAAAACTTCCTGTAATTTAATTACGAATAGAAAAAGAATTTTTAACATCTGGACTTTAACTTACAGGTAAATTTTTCGCATAGAAAGATTTTTTTTTTTTTAGCTAACTTGCTTATCATGTTATTACGGGGTTATTGTTATTAAAAGCCTCTACTTTATTACCTTACTCATAGCAAATGACGAGGAGGACTTGGTTGTTTGTGGCCGGAAGCCTTAACTTAATTAACCTTTGTCTTAACTCTTATTAGACTTTAATGAACTTTCATGATCAGATCGGTAGAGAAGCAAAGGGAATCATAAACCATTCCACACTTTTCTACGTTTAATTTAAGTACAAAAACTACGCTCTGCTTTCATCGCCTTAAGATGAAGCGTTGTTTGTACAGTAAATCTTCTGCATGCATTGGCTTATAGTAATAGATTTTGGACGTGATGAATATGGAAGACATTGGTGACTTGGTTTTAAGATTTGTGTTGCTTTATCGGTCGTTCATTATTTGTTTTATTGCAAATCCGGATCGAAGCCCCATACCACATACCCTAATCAACTCCGAGTCGTCCCATTTGTACCGTCAATACGATCACCCTGGTTGGTGTCGACGAATAAGTACAAACTTAACATGAATTTGTTCTTATTTATTACTATCGTTGATAGGAGACATTGTTTTGCATTTATAAGAGGACTATCGACTATCACAACTCAATACACGACAAATACATTTAGTTGATCAGAAATCAATGATGGACAACAAAGAGGGACGAGATTTATTAGCAGAGGTCCGTCTCACCCTTCCCCAACGTATCTTACGATGGAGAAAGGATAGTGTTGGCCCTATAAGCGGGACTTCCAAGTGGACAATTAGTCAATGTTTTGTTGATACTTGGCTCTTAATTAATAGTTACTGGAATTAAAAAAAGGTGAATGAGGTATCATCAGCTGCTCTATCACCTCCTCAGAAGGCTACAGCTCATCCACCTGGAATTTCATCCGGAGGAACTACCATGAGGAATATGCCACCTGAACGGGGCAGCAGAACAGACTCCAACCAATTCAATACTTTACACACTTTAATTGTGAATTGAATTGCCCATTGCACATTCTGAACTGTGCGAAGAAGAAGGATGAGATTATTGCGAAATCAGACTCAATTAAACTCAATTACCACCACCAGTTGTATCATCCTCGTAAAAAAAACTTTCCAAGGGATTTCCAAGTAACTGACGGAGATGCAGAGAGTAATCCTCATCTCCAGCAAATATTTCAATTTGTCTTGTCTTTATTATTCTAGAGACAATCCGCCTTGTTTGTGAGACGTACGCCTTCAAGTTTCAAGTTCAGTCCGTCTGTTGGTTGGGCTATTGCAAATTTCAGCAGTTTTTGGCCCCTACGTCTTTCATCTTTCCTCATCAATCATCAATCATTGGACTTGAAGGGTCTACTCCGTCTGGATTTGTGATTTGGTTCCAAGTTCAATAAGGTGGTGTGTGGGTGGGTCGTGGCAGCAGAATGGGGTCATTTTATGAATCATGACGGCAACGAGAGTGTTGTGAGTTTGGTCTTGTAGTCCTGTGCAATAATCTGTAGCCGACCAACTTACAACAATGGGGATTCGAGTACCGTCGGCAGTAGTGATTGGTGTAGGGGCATTATTTTTCCTCTTGTACCTACTCCCATGGCAGGTCAGACATTTTTATTTTGAAGTAAAACATTAAAACTATACTAAATTGCTAAGTTCGAACTCTAACATTGAACATGTAAAAACACATACTCTCGTGTGATTGGTAATCTTGAACTTAATGCTTGTGGACTTTTCTTACAGCACCTTCCAAGTGTCCCAGTACCCTTCCCGTCCTCCTCTACATCTCCCCACAGGAGCAACAGGTCTGGAGGCTCGTTCCTTGCGATCCAGCAACAACAGCTGGATGTCTCGGATGCCTCAAGTAGTCCACTTGACGTTGCTGGCCTTGTCACATACCGTGCCATCCGGGAGTCAGGAATTCTCTTCAATACCAGTGGGTCTGATGTACTTGTGATTCTGCATATTCAGAAAACTGGAGGAACTTCTTTCGAAAAACATATCGTTCAAGATCTCGTCATGGAAAAGCCATGTATTTGCTGGAAGAAGCGGAAACGGTGCAAGTGTCCAAGACCCTTTAAACGTAAGTTTTTTTTATCGTTCGTTGTTTCTGTTGTTGTATGTACTAGAATTTTTCCTCGGCTCGGGGTACGAAGTAAAACTAACAAACCAACTGCGGGTGGTCAATTGAAGATTCCTTATTCTAACCATACAGCATCAAGTGTAGCTGGTGTAAACAATAAAATTCATCAGGCTTGAATAAAATTGTAACAGCTCAATTTGCAATCAATACAATGTAGTAGGCTTGGGTGGGATGTCAGAACATAAAATCGGTACTTGATTTGAATGAAATTAAAATATTTTTTTTGTCCACAGGAGACTCGAGCTCCGGAGAAGGTGTGAAAAGTGAAAATTCAGATCCGTGGCTATTCAGCAGATTTTCTACAGGCTGGATCTGTGGACTTCATGCTGACTGGACGGAGCTTACTGCCTGTGTTGATACGGAGCTGGACCGGGCTCATGGTTCGCCTATCAAACGCAGGTAAGGAATGATTTAACTTTGTACGGTGCAACAAATGTCTGCCTTTGTGTCGAACTGATGGAGTTAATTTGTTATTTATTCGTAAGAAACAGTATCCAATGAAGCCATATAATTTATTTATTTTTGTTTGTCCTAGATACTTTTACGTCAGTATGATTCGTGATCCTATCCATCGTTTTCTATCAGAGTTCCGTCATGTGCAGCGGGGAGCTACGTGGAAAGCTTCACGCCATATTTGTAATGGTCAATATGCCACTCCAGAGGCAAGTTTTGTTCAGGATGGTTTCAATTTTTTTTAGAGTACAAGTACGATATATGAACCCATTTTTATTCATAAGTGCGACGAATTGTAATTGCAGGAATTAGGTAAATGCTATTCAGGACGTAGTTGGACTGGAGTCAGTCTGAACGAGTTTCTAAGCTGTTCCCATAATTTAGCCTTTAATCGACAAACACGAATGTTGTCCGACCTTAACCTTGTTGGCTGCTATAATAAGTAAGTGGTCTGATGTCAAAAACATGATTCTATCAATTGATAAATAATGAGGTAACAATGATTATAATGTTCGTATCTATCTAGAAGTTACATGTCTACAGAGGAGCGAAATAGATTGATGCTTGCGTCTGCAAAACGTAATCTGGAATCTATGGCGTTCGTTGGTCTTACCGAGTACCAAAGAGTATGTGTTATAATTATATTAGTGGGACATTTAACCTCGTATCAATTGTTTGATTACAATTTTTGTGATTTTATTTCCAGATATCCCAGTACATATTTGAAGAAACTTTCAAAATGCGCTTCAAAATTCCGTTTGCACAGAACGAGGATACTTATTCAAAGGCGACATTGGACAAGGCTACGGCCGAGGAATTAGAAGTAGTTAGAACAGTAAATTATTTAGACTTAGAATTATATGCTTTTGCGGAGCAGCTTCTGCATAAAAGGTTTAATGAACTCAAGGAAAGAGATCCTGACTTTGATGAGCACTATAATTTTTTGGGGGAGGAAAAGGGATATCACTTTTCCTGGGATGAAATAGAGAACGAAGACTAGGTTAAACGAATAAGTATTGCACGTTTAAGCAGTATTTGATATTTTTCGTCAATGATCCTCATTTTTTCATCACGCTATCATCTAACATATCTACATATCGCTTCCGTTTTTAAAAATCGAGAATCAACTGTTGCAGGTTGCAGTACTACTTAACAATCTTATCTTAAAGAAAGTCTGAAAAGGACTTGTTGACGAAAAGGATCTAGTATAGTTTACTAACGATAAGTATTTATCAGAAGTATCCGTAATAATGATGTGACATTGAGCACAAAGTGATTGCATTCTTTCTTGATTATCTTGATGTATTTCCGATCGATACTTTTTAACGGTATGACAGGACACCATATGTTAATCATTGAAGACATATCAACTCACTTGTAATCAAAGACATTGTGAGTCTCCCAATCGAATTTCACTCCGTTTGACAGATGTAATTGTATCGCAAAGAGTATTTAGGTATCGTCGTCTTGTAAGGATTACCCCATAATCCCATGTCCTTCAGCGCATTCAATCATTATGAACTGTGTTTGTTGCAGAACGACAGATGATGTGCCTTTCATGAATAAAGTCAAACACATAGATAACACAAATTATGCGTCTATCATCTTATTGTAATCTTTAATCATAAGCATTAAGCCAATATAAGTTGAATCTTTTTATTAGGAAGACTATGATGATATGATGGATACCGTTGTTCCCGATTTATTATTTCAATTATCCTAAACAACGGTTATTTAACATTGTACGATAGCTTCCACTAGTTCTGCAAATATTACAATGGGTTGGAGTAAGTTCGGCCTGTCAGTCAATCGATGAACGATTTATTTGACACTACCAACCTCCTTGCCATGTATGTACTTATACTGCATTACACCTAGTAGCGAGCTTACATAATCGAAGTTATTTATGAAGGATGAATGAGGCAAAAAGGATTCCGTTGCTTTCGAGACCAAGATAAGATCTGTACGACCTATAACGTTACTCTAATCTAAGGATGGAATTATTTGTCGATATCACAAAACTGTAGGTTAGACATGGTGTAATATCATTTTTATTGGTCAACGATGTTTCATTGGACAATTATATCACATTACTTCGAATCCTCAAGAACCTGTGTTTAATTTCCATTAGGAGTCAACTCTTTCAACTTGCTATCGTCATTAAGCTTAAAATAAACTAGACTGAGAGCTGCCCGTGCGTCTTCTGCGCTGTCGTGACCCTCACCAGAGTTTTGGATCAACTTTTTAAGATGATCCGAGACCAAGTTCCTGAGTGCTCGCTTGTACGGAGCTCCCATGCGATGTGGAAAGAGAACGGACGTATCAATTACACAGTCGTGCTTGAATCGAAGAGCCACCAGGTCTGACTCCAAGCTGTGCCCTATGAGGATCGAATTGGGCTTCAATTGGGCCAGCATGGCTGCCTGCACATCCATTATAGTCGATTTTGCCTCTTTCATGATTTCCTCCGTCAGCCCGCTGAACTGGGTGTTGTAGTCTAGAACAGGATGAGATGTCTTGACAAGCTTGTCGTATCTATTGGCAAAAATAAACTAGATAGAGTTATAATTTTTTAAAGAAACGGATTTTTAACTAATAATAATAAATAACTATAACCCAGACGTACAGAATGATGTTATCTTGGCCCACAAATGTGGCCCGAGCAAGTTCCGAACCAGCTGTAGTGCTGACCATTTCGCAATCTATTGCTACAATGTCCCATTCTTCATAACCCATGAGATTATCTTCGCCTGGATCCTTAATGCTGCAAACAAATCCGCGGCACATAGAGACTGGAGGTGACTTCGGAACGTGGTAATCTAGAGTAATACAACCCTGAGCACCGCTCTCGTCCCCACAGCATGAATAAGTTGTTGAGAAGCTTCTCCCGACTACAAAATAAAAGTTCGTTAGTAAATGAAACGAAAGAACAGCATCAAGTAGAGCCATATTAATGTATATTGTACCCTTTTGACGGTTTTTTCTTCCCGAATGATGGGTACATCGCTCCTGAATTGCTTGACTTCCATCTGCTAGAACATGGTACACCTTCTTACATCGTTCGCACGTCCGCCTTGTCGAGTCATAGACGTAACACCCATTTGTGTACCGGGACTGTGCAACCGCGCGACCTGGGATAATAAATTATCATTTCAACGACCGAAAATCTAATTTTCTATCATCCACAAATACCTAGGTAAGACTTCAATGAAAGTCAATATTAAATCAAAATCACTGCTTGATACCTGGCTCCCCAGATGGATGATGCCGCGGAAATCCGTTGTCGATAAGCTCCTGCTCACTCAGTATGTAGCGTCTTAGTGCTTTGTACAGCTCATTGTACACGGGGAACTGGAACTCCCGTGAGACCTTCTGGATGCTGCAGTTTGAAGCACCTGCTCCGTTCAAATTTTTGTCATGAGAGACTACTTGGGTTGACACTCCAACTATTTCCGATTTTCAATAAGTAACGTCCATTAATTTGTAGACCAACAATAATACTCTACTGTTTAACTGAATTTCGAATATATTCAGCCTGCCCAATATAATTCGACTTGCAAGCATAATTAAATGGAAGAACTTACAGCCCGGAATTTCCTTAGGATTTTTGGCATCACCACCCATGTTTTTCAACTCCCTCCTCAAGCGCGTGATAGCTGAAACTGACACGCTTTGGTATACGTGCTTAGAGCTGTACCGCATCGCAATGTCGCTCTCTTCGGCAATTGCTTTCTTGAAAGCATATCCAATGTCATTCACGTAGATTTTGATACAAGCGTCATAAATTTGATCCAGGACTTTCTGACGAATGATATTTGGGATGTTAGCCGTCCTAATCGAAGAATCCACTATGACTATCGGTCGCTTCGCAACTTTAGTATTCTAGGAAGTATCAATTGTAAGATCAAGTTAGTGAAAGGGTTATTCAACTACGACAAGGGCCACATTGAGAAAAGTTGAGAGGCTAGTGAGCTTACTATGAACGGGAGGTGAGCCGTACGGGTCTGTCCTTTCACGGAAGTTTGAGCAGTTGTCCACACCCGATTATGCGGTTTCACAGCAGTGATCGAGGAGAACGGTGGCGTGTTAAGTGATTGGGAGACGTTGCCTTCCGGATTTACGCTTGTGGCCCCCTGGGGTAAACCTGAATTTGGTGATCCAGGGGTCGGACGAAGTAAGCCCGTCACATTTGACACGTGAGCTATACGCTTCTTGTTGACTCCAGAAGCGGATGTGGGCCTTAAATTTAAATTTGAGCAACATGTCAGCTATCTAGTATCTACCAATTACATGCAAACACTTTTACTTTACTAAATAGGGCAGTAATAGCAAATAATTTGGTCATAAAACCTTCCATGCTCGGTCTTTACAATGTCAGTACAGTTAGTCCGAGTTAGAACTTCTCGAACACGCCTTCGCATCCTACCTACACAATATTAATTAATGAAGCTGCTTCATCCCTATCATACATGGGAAAATGCCATCCCCTCTTTTTGTAAACTGCCCTCTTCCCCTCAAGCGGCTGTTTGCCCATAGGCACCCTTTTCCCATATATTAGCGACGATTGCTAATATATGCCCTTTTCCTGTTTTAATGACTGCCCCTTTCCCTCTTTTCGGTAAGTTGGCCTCTTCTCTTGCCATCATGAAGGCAAGGCTTTTTGCTCATATATGATCCCTATCTATCCTACAATTTTAAATTTGTTATCCTTCAGCGTTCACTAAACCAACCCCCCCCCCCCCTCCACTAAAGCTCGTTGCTCCTAATGGGCTCAATGCTCTACGGCCCTCATTAAGGCTCCCATCTCACTCCCTTCCCTCTCTATCTTGCAATGTTATTTTACGGTCCCCTCTGTATCCTACAACTTGATTACGGAAGAGTTTGGATGCCTATGCCTACGGTTGACGGTCTGTCTGTTTTTACAGCCACTACATATTTACTACAGAAACGCTGGACAGAATGCAGCAAACAAAAGTAGCATAAAATGTTTCTCATTATTTTTATGAAAATTTACCAGTACAACCATGGTTTTACATATATGTATATCCAATATTTGACTATATGGGTAAGAACATTGGAGCTAACGAGATGATGCTAAATATGAAACAGCTTATACGGGGTCATTTTTATGTCATCGGTTATAGGTATACTCTGTGAAATGCTTCAAAATACAAAATAGTGCAGAGGAGATAGATTATAAGATCAAATGGAAAATGTTAATACTTACAAGCCCTGTGCTGGTATTGTCTCCTCCATCTTTGCCCGTTGGGAATCTATCCGCTGCCCCAGAGTCTTGGTTAACTCCTGACCTGAATTTTGAGCCTTTGGGAAAGGGCGACCGTGATGATAAGCACCAGCTCCGGAGTGAGCCATTCTGCGTTTACTTGCTCCGAAGTCACTCAAGGAATCGTTAATTTTGACCGACAGCGTGGCCGTAGACTTTGTGGTAATACTATTCTCTCTAGAAGAAGAAGAGTGGTTTGCCTCGTGGTCCTCCTCTGTCGGCTTGTAATCCTCAAACATCTTCAAGCACTCCATCGCAATTTCATCCGGATCGTCGTCATAATCGCTTCCCTCAGGGAATCTGAAGTCGTCCGAGTTCCCAGAAATGGTACATTCTGATTCGTCCAGAGGACTGTCCATGTCCATATCGTTGTCTACCTCTAGTTTACACGTATCAGACTCTTTATTATTATTGCTGCCGGAGCTTTGGGTGCTGGTGGTGGTGGGGGCTGTGGTAGCACTAGCAGTCCTTGAAGGTTTGCTGGACTCTACTCCTCCATCTCGCCTCTCTTTCGTCCCCTCTTTTGTATTGGAAGTACTACTACTAGCACTTTTTCTATGTGAGGTCGACTTGCTCCTGCCGGCCTTGCTGCTGTGGCTATGACTACTACTGGAAGTTTTGTGAGATCGATCTTTGGAATCAGAACTATTGCGAGACGAGGGTTTCTTGTCCTTTCTGGAATCTTTTCTATGCGAACTAGAAGTTTTTGAAGATGAACTAGAGCTACTTTTTCTCACATGGTTATTTCCTGAATGAGATGAATGCGAATGGGAGGATGGCTTCCTGGGACAACTGTCCTTTTTATCCGACTTGCCTTCGATGAGAGTTTCGTCGGGATTAGAATTAGATACTATTTGTGCGTCTATAATACTGGCAACTTGGATAGGGCAGGAGCTGTCCCATGGATTTGTTTTTGTTGATACTGGTTGAGGAGGGATGCTGTTTTGATAGGCTTGACTAACTTCCTCTAATAATTTAGGACTGGGGGTTGCACTATGAATTTTATGATTATGATGGCCCTCTGCTTCTCCTGAATTCTTGTCATTTTCAAGGCTCAGTCGAATCTTCTTTGAGGATCCTTCTAAAAGGTCTACGGCGGGTCGTTTTCGAGGTTCCCCTTTGGTAGGGATGTTGACCCCGGGTTGAGGGGGGAGTGGCAGATCGGATTTGAGACTCGAGGAGGTTACTGAGGCTGGTGCATGGGTGGATGCAGCAGATATTTTGGCTGATATGGAATTCAGCCTCTCGTCTTGCTTACTGGAGCCTATGAATACAGAATACATCGTTTAAAAAACAGCTTTGTTATATGAATAATCGTTGATCGTAAATCTTTATATAGTAGCAAATATGATACCATTATTGTTATTGGATTGAGAGCTTTGTTCGTCATCGTCCGAAAAGGCTCCGTCTTCTAGTAGTAGTCCTTGCTCGATCTTCCTTGCTAGAAGGATATCTAAAGAGACAACCGTGAAAAATGTAATGTTTATCAGCTCTCATAGGCCATATGTATTCATCAACAAAGGCATATTACTGAAGACGGTATCTTACCGGATTTCGTATGTCGAAAAAAGCAGTGAGGTCTCTCACATAGTCCAGCCACATAGTAGGGACAAGGTATGGATCGAAATAGTTCCTGGGTCGGTAACATTTCGGAACCTACCCCACCGGAGTCAGCCCAATGAGCCTTGTCTCTTTAGTTTTTAAGGCACAGGAACAATTCCCATCAACATATGAAGAATGGAAGAGCCCTGAAAGTTAGAAATTTAACAACCACATGAAATCACTTTTATCCTCGGGTGGACATTTCCTACATTATGTATTACTCCTCTACTTGTTATTATTAAAGCATATGACTGTAAGTAAATGTAATGCACCTAACTACTTTAATGGACAATGCCTACTTTCGGCATTACGAACATGAACAATTAACAATAACCCCTTTGACTCTGGCACCATTACAGTATACCACCCTGTTCGGAGTTCCCATCCATTATTGAAGTCTGTACTATATTCCACTTCAAAACTGTAAAATTGTAATTCCAAACACTCCTTTGCCATACGAAATACACGGGGAACAGAGTCCATCAGGAATTTCACGATATACTCCTATAGGGCATTCGTCGTGGCACTTTCACCAGGAATTCCTCACGATCATTATTTTGTATTTAATAACAACCATTTACGACATGAACATTTTTCCTGTTTTTTTATTTACTTGTAAAATATCGCGGATATTACGTCTGTAATTAATCATTCTTCATCTGTCCCCATCACTTGGAACATTTTATAATGATAATTGATCATGTCCAGCTGACTTACTTTATTACTTTCTCGGGTTGGTGGGATGGAAACATTCAAACATGATAGAAAAAGGAAGGAAGTTGATGGAAATTGAAATCTTTCCTCAAAGAGACTTTATAGTCAGTCAGTCTTCTAAAGGGAAACTGAATCTAGTCATTTCCTTTCCACCCTCAGCAGCTCATTTTATACAAGACACATTATAGTGGAGGAGGTAAATACTTATTTTATAAAGAAGATCGTACTCGGTCGGACTCCTCTCTAGTCTCTAAGTACACTGATGGAGTTGTATCATACGGCTAAAATACGGTGGGGTGCATGGGAAGTGTGTATATTATTATGTGTTGGTTTGGTATATAGTCATTGAACTCCTAGAAGAGTAAAAGGAAGAAATTCAGATCGGTTGCATTTGGTAAGAAGAGTAAGAAGGCTGTTGCATTGACTCGAGACCCGGCCTGACTACTCGAGAAGTCGAGGCATTCCAAAGAGAAAGCCCTGAGGGGATGGATGGAGGGGACTGACTTTCGTTTCTCTCATTATTTCTATCTTTCATGAAGTCCTTAATTACTCTGAGGGTATTTTAATTACCTACAGTTAATATTAAATCACTTCAGAATGTAATTTTAGCTTTATTAACATTTTTTAGAAAAACCACTTAGGGTCACTCAAAAAAAGTTCAGTATCATCGGCATTTCGAAATTCATCAATGGCATAAGATTCTGTACCAAACAAACTGACCACTTTTAAATTCGAACGAGTATAACCGAAGATATTGGATTTCGAAGTCGGTGAGATACCTCGAACTCACCCTGCCTGTACATTTGATCAATTCATAAGCCGAGAATAACCACACCGGCGAAGATCTGGTTTTGAAGGACTTAAGACTCCCAATAATATATAATTATTAAAGTAATTATTTAATTAACCTGCTTCAGCTTATTGTTGGATTATAAAAAGGTAGAAAGTAGGAACATTTCGTTACTAAACATTTATCAAGCTAGAAGAATTAAAGTTTTTAATATGGAATTAAGAACGGCTGTAACTACTAATATTGTTAGGGATGGAAGAGGATACAAAATAATGGTGACATGATTTGAATGATTTTGCTATGAGTTTGTCGAAATGACGCTTTGGAAATAGAATAAATCGTGTGTACAACATTATCTTAATTTCCTTGTTCCTAATCCTTTAAACGTAAGAGTTTGGAGTTTGTAATTTGTAATTGATGACAAGTTCACTTGAAACTATAATGAATGATGAAATAAATGGCACAAAGTATGCATTTGGCATTTAAAATACTTGTTATGATCATCCTCATATTGATTCATATCGCTCCACAGCTTTTTGTTACGATGTCACTGCATACCACACTTGTCCGGTTATCGTTGTCCGTATAATCTTAATAGAGAGTCGGTGTACATTACTCCTAATAAGTGTGCCATCAACAGAACAGGCTTTGCTTGAAAAAGCTAATTACACAAACATACTTCAAACCTGCATCATTTATAAAACAAATGAGAAAACAATGCTTTCCATTGAAAACAAAAACAGTGAACAAAGTAAAAAATATTTTAAGGGGAGTAAGTTCAATTTTAGTATGGAAAACGGAAGGAGAGTCTATAGACTGCACCTGGTTGGACTGTTTGGGCCGGGAAGGCCATTTCTGATCTTGATATCATGCAAACGTGAGCACGCGGTTTCGTGTTTCTTGGAAGCTAGTGTTTGTCCAAATAATTAGAAAACTTGTTATCTAATTGTGAATTGGAATTAAGAAGACGAAATCCTTCCTTCAATTAAAGATGGCAGATGTTAAAGTGAAGATGGAAGTGGTGGAAGAACCAGAGTCGACCACGGTGTCCTACGAAGAGAGGGTTGCCAAAGCAAGTGTGATTTCCAAGCCGATGGCATCCAAAAAGTTGGCAAAGAAAATCACCAAGCTGATCAGAAAATGTAAGGGACAGGCAGGTGTACAGATTTTGATTTGAATAGGAGGAATTAATAATCATACTGAATTAATTGTGTTTCTTTCATCAGCATCCAAGCAGAAGTTTTTTCTCCGAAGTGGACTCAAGCTTGTTCAGTCCAAAATTAGGAAAGGAGAGACGGGGTGATTTAAACAACTATATTTTGTACATCCTTTTAGTCTGTTCTGCCTGTGTTGAGTTGATTTTAAAATTGTGGGATTTCTGTATAGGTTGGCAGTGATGGCAGGGAATGCATCTCCAATCGAAGTCATCTGTCACTTACCGGCGGTTTGTGAGGACCGAAAGATTCCATACGTGTACGTGCCGACCGGGAGGGACTTGGGGAATGCAATGGGGGTCAAGCGATGCACCCTCGTCTTGCTGATTCGACCCCATGCGGACTATCAGGACTTGTATGACGAAGTGGCGGAGGAAATGAAGGCTCTTCCTATCCCTGTTGCTGTCGAACTTTAAATCTTCAATCTTGTATTCTAGGAGACATTAGTTTTGTTACTTTTATCGACTTCTTTTATCCGCTTTGGCGTTACCGTACCAATCCATGGTATTTATGATAATAAATAGTCTTTTATTAATATATAATTGAGTCTGTCACTTAGAGTATCACTATTTTGAAGAATTCAGGTGCAATACTTAGCTTCATGTATTCATCTTAACAAACTTATCTTTATTTCATTCAGATTCTAAGCCCTGAAGCTTTACAAAACGTATGTGTACAAAGTGTGCAAAAGATCCCTTAAAAATACAAACACTCAACATTTACATCAACGGACTATGCTTAGGTGGTAAAGACCGTAAAGAAATACTCTAGCGATGGCGATTTCATAAAAACATGTACATATCTCCAACAAAAAATGGTAGGGTAGAGAGAGGGTGGCTTCATGTTTGGCGATAAAGGCCCACTTTGACTTTAAGGTTTGATGGAGGACACACGGTAGAGACGATAGTAAAATCAAGTTTTGAAAGGTTAATTTAAAACGAGGTTAAAACTACCACCTCGTTTGTAAATTACTACCGACGAGAAAGCAAAATATCTCCAGGACTATTAGAGTCGCCGTAACAAATAGTTGGTTTCATTCAGTGGAAAATTACATTTGAAAGAAGGTCTATTGAAATATTCCACATTTTTTCTGCTCAGTGAATTAACTGATCAGGAAGTACTTCAAAATCCATACTACCCTAGATTAAAATCTTCAATGAGTTTGGTTCTTTAAATTAATAAAGTAATACAATAATCTTGAATGATTTCTTAAGAAGTGTTCCATCAAAAGTGAAAGGTCAAACATGAAATAACCCACTTGCAAGGTCCCATGATTTACAAATTTAAAACGGTTAAGTTAATTAGCCAGTAATGCAAAAAAACCAACAATAATCCCAAATCCAATCCTCAGAAAATTGCAAACTATTATCAAAAGAGCAACGAAAGTTTCGATACATTATGATTTCATTTCTTGTCATCGGACGTCTGTACTTTTACACTATTAGTCACATTCAGATTTACTTGTTAAGCCTTAACGAGTACTATAGCATTCGCAAGGTTTTAAAAAGTTTACATCCAAATCAAACGTAGCATTTAATTACTATGCACTGCATACATTTAAGTGTGCGTAGGGCGAACACAAGTCCCCGTACTCGTAACACAAAATATTATATCACAACGATCTTCGATGAAAGTTCAGTTTTTGATCTTTGCCTGCTTTCGTATTGTGGATTAGTGAATTGCTTACAGCCTTAGTTGTTTTCATTTATTTAAAATTTACATTTGTTGGAGTCGATGAACTGAGCAGTTATTGTCCATTTGCAATACAGAAAGCAGAAGCAGGATTTGAAGTTGTTTGAAAAGGCTACCTAGTCAGGTATATCATGTATCAATTACATCCGACAATACGACCAATTAGAATATTCAGAAGTATCAAAGAACCTGGCCTACTTATAACTGAAGAGTGTGAAAAGGACATGGTTATTATCACACGGGTATTTTAGTAGTAGATAATTAATAATGCTGTTGCTTAAGTAATCTTAAGGCATGACGGCCTGTACTTTAAAAAATTAAGATTTGTTTTCTTAATGTGCTCCAGATAATTATTACATTCATTCCTTTCTTCTTGCCTGTCAGTGTCAGAAAACTGTTTACTTTTAATATTTTGGTGTCATTTCTCGTTAGAGAGGGGATGAATTTAATTATTAATGTTAAAATTAAATGTATTACATAGTTTTAAGATCATTTGGCTTGGATTTGGAATGCAGAAATGCAGTCTTTCAAAGCAAGAGAAATTGACAAAGGTATGACGACAGAGGAATAAGGAACGTTACGAAGTTTACTTAAGATAAGGTAACGGTCTTCGCAATGCGACGGATAAGGAAATACAAAGTGCAATAGCAAGAAGTAACAAGCCCTAATTAATATAATATTTTAAATCGTAGCAAGTAACAGTCTTTTCTACACAGTCAATGACCACTGACCCCCGTGGTCAAAGTTGATTGTACTTTACACAATGGTAAGATATAAACTAAAGCGTCAAATAAATTCCTAAGAGGCTACGTTACCAACCTGTACGATGCGAAAATGTTGAACGTGACTTACAAAATATTGCTGACGTCAAATTGTTTAACACAAATAATTGACTCGTTTTTCATTTCTATATAAATGTACAAAACATTGAGGATCATATTGATAAGCAATAAGTGAGTATAGCATTTCGATATTATGGCTCGCCTAATTTGCCGTCTCCGAGCTGGTCACTAAATAGTTGCATATGATTTGATCGTATATGGGTGATGATGAATAACAGAACTGAATCAACGTCGCATACTTCACAAGTTTCCGTTCATTTGGGACGTATGAAAATAATGAAAGCCTATAATCAGTAGGTAACTTTCACCGTGTACCAGACTCTTTGTTGATTTCATTGTATGAATTATATGGTGAAAGGGTAGCAGTAGAACTACGTACGATGAAGGACAGACAGTGATGAACTGATTATGAAACAGTGAAGACAAGTTTGCTTTCTTCGTACGATGTTCAATAACCTCGACGGGATTTGCCCGGAAAGCACAGACATCCAGAATTATTTCGCTTCCGGCTCTTCTTTTCTGGATGTTCTGATTTAAACCGCTCCAACTGAGCTTTTTGGTAGTAGTCGAAGTCTTTCACGTACCTGAAAATGTTATACATACTTCCAGTCATTTGAGAATCGAAATTAATTATAATTCAAACCTAAAAGTTAATAGCTCCATACCAGACAGGCGGCCACCTATTCTGTGAGATCCAAGTGCGGTTCTCTGTTCCCAGCTCTTTGAATAATTTACCGTGCTTTCGGCACACTAGATCATAGTTCGTGGACAACTGAATTAGGCACCATTGGGCTAACTGCTCCACGTTATGAAGCTATTTGAAATAAGAAATATAAACTTGTGAGTATCATTGAATTAAAATTAAGAAGCGTTCATATTAAGAATGCTACGAACAGACCTGAGACGGTTCCAGAAGTCTTATGCACTCTTCCATAACGTCAATACCGTGGGCTTGTTTTTCAGCAAAGTCAGCCATCATGATATTTTCCAATACATTTACAAGTCGAGTTAGGCAAAGTCGATTTGCTAACTCTAGAACTTGCATACCTACTTCCCAAGGCACTGGTGGCACTATCGAATCGGTGTAAAGGTATTCTAAGAAACACAAAAACGCTTCCTTATTGACTCCGGGGAGTGAGACCTGTAGGAATATCAAATGAAATTATTGTTTCAATTACTAAAATAGTAAGGAAACCCGGGTAGTTCTTACCGATTGGCTTCGCCGTTCTCGAAAATCTCTTGAAAACATTGCTTTCATCACCTCACTTCTTGCCATTAGTAGGGCTCGGTGAGCAGGCACTTTTCCATCGTCAACATGAAAAGTTACATCCGTGCAATATCCCAGTAAGCACTTGTTAAACATTCCAGTTTTCAGAGTCTAAAAAAGTTCAATAACAATTTATGTCAGACTAATAAAATTAAAATGTAGATGTCTAGACTAGAGTACGACCCTTCTTCTTACTTGTTTATATGCTTTTTTAAACTCCGTCATCAGTCTTGCGTCTCGTTGTGACCAAACATCCAGGTACTGGCCCAGCTCAGGAATTCCAAAGACTTCCGCAGTTGCCCTCAACTCCTGTGGAGTGCATTATATTTTTAGAAGCCATCACTGCATATTTTAAGATCTGGACAAATAATAACACACGGCTATTGAAATTGAAATATGTTTCCATATTTTATGACCCCCATCCGAAATGACGTGTATAGTAATTTTTAATCATTAAAATATTAAATGTTTTTTCAGACAAATCCACAACCATTAAAGAATTTAATTTAAATGTGAAATAGTTTGGCTGTTATTCGTTTTGTGCATCTATCGACATTGTATAGAGTTGCTGAATCTAAATCAATTGTTAACTGCATTGAATTAAATTGGAAACCAACGGATCTTTGTCCAAATGCTTGGCCCCACAGATATATGATACACACCTATTTCATCATCTTATAATTAAATAATAAATATTGTACTAAATATTATTTATTATTCTCCTCGTGTATAAGGGGAAAGGATATATGTAATGAAGTGTTGATAATATAAGAACTATCTGTAGAAATTGACAACATTATATTTAACCCATTAAATCACCTAAAGGATGGAAACCTTGATTCGTCACATAAACACAGTACCCTATTTTTTTTAAATGGGTTATAGAATTAGGTAAAATAAATGACACACCTCAATTGAAGAGTTAACAGTCGGGGGCAATTCTCCGGTGTACACGAAATGTAAGTACGCTCGCATTGTGTCATAAGACACATTGTTAAGTTGTACCACAACCTGAACTTTTCCCAAGTTGTCCCATGAATTTCTGGTGCTGACATTGTTGATCAAGTGACACTTTCTCCCCTCTGTAGATTTCCACTCTAAATCGGAGGATGAAGAGAAGACATAATTGACAAAGCCGTCTTGGTCCATGTTCATGGGTGTGGGATGCTTTAATAAACATTCAGTCTCATCGGTGGTGGTGCTTTCACTCGTCTGGACATGGAACAATAAAGAAAACAGATAGATTTCTCACCAATTAATAATAATTATTATTAAATAAACATTTGATGAGGGTTTTAAATCGCATCCAATTACCGTGCTGGTCTCACTATTTCTTCTAGCCAAAAGCCCGTTTTCGGGTTCCAACAATAGAGAAAGTATAACGGAGCCAGCCGCAATAACGAAACGGTGTGCTGTGATTTCTCTCTCTCCTAGATAAATTAATAAACATACGAAACCGTAGGAAACAATGGTAGAACTATCTTAGAGCTCCGATGGACCATTCCCAATGAAATTACCTGAAACGAAAACCAAATCTGGATAATTTTTGGACGCTGCCATGTCTTTTATGTCAGAAGTAAAGGACCCAGGGAAAATTTCCGTGGGACTGATTTCCTTCTTAGGCGGACAATAAGGGGCCTGTAAAAGTATTTTAGATCCAATTTGACCTTGCTCATAAAAATATTTTCCATACTGAATTTTAGCTTCAAGAGAGGTACCTGTAAAAGAGGTAGTTGAACGTGTTTTAAGTTTGTCATCCAAAATCGTTGATTCCGACGAGCAATCAAAGCACACCTGTTTTTTACAAAACATTTTAGAGAGATTCATTATTATACATAATCATTTACCCACAAACAACAAAACGGTTGTTTCGTCTGAAGAATTTACCTAATGGCATTTTCAAAGACTTGGTTAACTCCATAGTAAGTGAACACAGACGTCTCGTAGTAAGGGACCCCAATTTCTTTGGCAAGAGCCCTGGCCTGTTCCGGCATTACAAGATCACATTCACGTGTTGGACGAATGAAGGGACTCCGATCGCGACAGTATGACAGATACGTTTGATCCCTACACAGAAATCTCAGGTCGTTTTTACATCCAACGAGCACAACCGGTGTGTCGGGACAAAATCTTCGGATTTCGGGAAACCACATATTTTTGCAGTGTAATAAGGAGTTCCGATTCCCGATAGAGAAACAAAGTAAAATGACATCAGATCTTCCGTACGCAAACCGTCGATCTTTTTCATGCTCTCCAAATGTGTCCCAAAGTCTTAAAGAAACCTGGATCCCAGCATATACCGTCGTAATTAGTATACATCATTTATTTGCATCAACCTTGTTTTTATATTCCACATTGGGTAGCATAATATATTACCTGAACACCATCAACTGTTGCCATCGATCGCTCCAGGACTTCTTTGTACATTCGATACTGGTCGATTGCCCAAACTGTAGGGACCTGTGAACAAATTTCCCAGTTGAGTATTTAAGTATCCATTCATTCATACTTGTAATTGAGATATTTTCATACATGTTGTCGTAAAAGCTGACGTAAAGAAACCCGAGCGTTTAATGCTCTCGCACAGACAAGCCTGGTCCTGGATTACAAATTATAAATATTAGATATTTAGCCTTTGGTAATTAATGTTAAACTTCTTAATTGTAACTTCAATGGACTCCTTAATCCTTAAATTATGTCAAGGTAAATCCCCTTGAGTCCATTGAAGTTAGAATTAAATATGAAAACAGGGGTTTAGAATAAACTGAAATATTAAAATCAATTTCGATAAACATACTTCCCAGTTGCAGAATCTCCTACCAGAACGCATTTCAACAGCTCCTGTCCAATAATTTCGTGTTCCATTCCCGTCCCTATGACCAAAAATATATTGCACTTGGTTACCTTGAATTAAATTGTTTCACAGTATTCGTAAATACCATACTCTCTGCTTTCTTGAATGCATGTGTTTTACAAATTTCTAATGTCTAAACATGATATCCTCCAAAAGTTAACTATTCCATACACAACATTCTACGCCGGTCTAACTAACTAAAATCTAAGTGCACCTGGCTAAAGAACTGTTTGGATATTCATGAGTTCAGTAATCGTCACAATGCTCCGCGTTCCAAGGACATGAACACATGCAAATTCGTAATGGAATATAACACGGAATTAGAGTGAGAACAATTTCTTCCGTTCTGGAATCCTGTAGCTGTAGTCACGAAATTTAGTTTCTACCTGTCGATACATGTAGCTTCCCAGGGATCGATAAGGAACTGTCGAAGTCGGATATTCGTGTGTAATTAGAACCTTTGTAGAATAAAATCCATATCAGTTTCTAATTTCAGTATCGGCCAGAAAGGAACTAAAATAGCCTCGACGTATTACATTGATCTTGGGTTCATGAATCATGAATTAGTAAATCGAAAAGAAGAGTGAATGACACTTGAAAGAATGTAAATAAATATTAGCGAGGTTCTTTTTTAGCTCATCAATTAAACTTTGCATACATGCGGGTTAGGCTTGAGAGGTTTCAACCAGCTACCAATTTGCAAACAAAGATATCTAATCAGTTCGTTTGCGAGAAGCAGTACTAACTAATCCTTGTAGTGTACGTGATAAAGTGATAACAATATTATTATGCACTAAACAAAAATCATACGCAATCATGCAATTCATGCTCACACACAGCTCTTTGTCTATCAAGTATTAAGAAACTATGAACAACTACCACTGCGTTGTTTACAGAGCAAACCTGCCTTGGTGAACAGATGATGCAAATTGCTATGAATAGCTTGTAAGTTTGTTTACATAAGAGGGTTATTCATTTCAAGTTCAAAACATTATTCTAAATACTTACCGTTTATTATTGTGTTTGAACAATGATGTCACAACGGGACGAAGACGAAACACGGTTAAAAATTAATTTGAAGTGAACAACATTTCAGGGTTTCAAGAATCGAGAATCAAGAGTCAAGAGAGAGAAAGATTATTAGGATTCCAATTAGGATTTGTACAAAGTCTATACTTTACTTAAACGCTATTTCATTATCATAGACAGATTTACAAAAGACATACAACACAAGAGATGGAAAGTTGACAAAAAGCAGGAGGTTTGGGATTTTAAAAAGTTATAGAAAACCTAGAGTGATTTCTCAAGAGTGAATTATTGCACCACATTTTTAGCCGAACCGAAACGCACAAAACCCTGTACGGCATATGTAGCTAAATATTAATATGAAAGGTATCTATTTTAGTCAGCAAACTAGAAAAAAAACTAAAACTATTGTCAATTTTTTTTATTACTGGACAGATTAACTGAGAGGGTTGTGGAAATTGGTATTGATTCTCTATCCATCCACCATACCCTTCTGTGTACTTCAACACGTTTTTAATAATGCATGTTCATGTAAGTAGTTGGAGTCCATCCTTCCCCATTTACCTAAACTAATTGCGACTTATCTACTCAACATCTGCGAAGTTAAAGCTAACCCTTTTCTGTACACTGATAGTCTTAAATACAGCACTGTGTAAACATCTCTGTATCCTGAATATTGAGTCATGATGTTGATTGATTTGCGCTTGTAATGCTTGCATTGAATAGGATTTGTCAATTTTATATTTTGTAAATCTCGGAATTTTTAATATTAGCTTTTCTAATAAAGACCGACTTGATATTGCTTTCTGAAATAAAATTCCATGCTCCTATACCGTTCAATTTCTTTCAATAAAGCACCTGGAAATTTCACGGATTCTCAAGGAAAAGTGGAAGAAGGAAATTTGGTTGAAAGAAATACTCTCTTGTGGTTTCTTTTCGAAGGTAGTCCCTACTAATTCTTGGTTAACATTGCGGCCATGCATATTAATGATTGACGCATCTCATAATCAAAATACGATCTAGCACAATCTAACTTCGGTTGGATAAATCGAGCATGGAAATTAGGGTTACATTTTTGTCAAATTCTTTGTCAATGTAGTTAATCTTTGCATGTAATCATCAAAAGTCTCAAAGTCAAAACTCAAAGGTCAAATCAACTGAAGGTTACTTACAGACAATGTAATATGTTAAACTACATTCATTTGAGATTTGGAATTGTTAAAATGTATTCGTGTTTTTAGTGGGTACTTTTACTATTAGCTAAATAGTTTTTTTTTCAAATTCGAGTTAGGAACACTTTGCTGATATGTTTCTCTACATAGAAATTGTAACCATAAGAACATTGAACATGCAGCTAAAAGCATAAAAAGAAAGCAGAAATGAAAAGGGAATAATTAGGAAGTGAAAAATAGTATAATGATCCCACTTGTTTTTTCTTGAATCTCATGTCGAATTCGCAGTAGGTCTTCAGAAGTCTCCGTGAAAAATGTTTGGAAACAGACAAAGTAATCACTGACTGTGCCAACACAAACTATGGATAAATCTATCACATCATGTACAAACTTAAACACAAGGTCTCCCAATAAACGAAGCAAAACTGAAGGATAGCTAGCAGAGCTCACAAAAACTGTATACAATGAACTTCCAGGACAATGGATAAATCACATCACATAATTCTTTGGTCGACGGTGGTGAAGTGAAAGTGAGGAGGAATCCATGGAGGATACGTGCGACGAAGTTTAATTATAATTAGGATATTGGGGTTCTCAAATGGTTTAAGTCAAACGCATTTACATCCAATACCCACAAACAATAATACATTGGGTCCGCATCAATTCTTTGTGAGAATTAGACAATGGAAGGATTGCACGAGGCTTGGCTATTATTTTATACAGTTTTTAAAACAACTTTCCTTTTAATATTTTAAAACAACAGGACCATACACCCCGTTCCGTTACGATGTATCAACTATCTGTCAAAATCAAAGTCGAGAAGGCTCGTCTTTGAAATTGAAAATGTGTTATTCATATGAGGGCAGAGTAGGTTTATATATATTTCGTCCTACGCCGTTTGTTGTTGTTACAAAAGGCAGTTTTAATTATTCTACTCCGAACTCCAACCAATGCACTACTTATTGTCGATGTGAACAAAGGCCATCTCAACTAAATGTTTAAATGTATGAGAGGTCCGTAGTTGCTGTAGGTCTTATCTCATCAACACTTCTTTTCCTTCTCCCTTAGCAAAGAAAATGTATGGATATCTTTGTCCACCACGTACCACAAGCTTATTCTGTACAAATAAAACGGGACATTGAAAACCATTCACTACTTGTAGTTCACATACGCGGAATGAACAATGTCTGTAGTACAATATACAACACCATATTTATATGTAGAATATGTATCGTGATATCCACTTCTACAGAGTCCTTTGACTTGACGGATGTGTTGATTTTAATTCAATCAAAGGGTTCTTCTATAAATTATGATTAGTTGGTTCCAGGAGTATATAACAGTTTGCCAGATACTTTGGATTGGTGTAACTGAATAAGAAATAAAATGTGAAATGGATTTGGAATGATACAACGAAATACGGGTATTTAAAAATTAAAATCAAGGTCTGTAACCTAAACCGTAAGAAATCAGTTAATCGATGCAGGTTCTTATAAACAATCTTAGCTGCTTGAAACCAAACGATACTAGTATCAACTGTGAACCGTCGAGTACCAAGTTGATGACTAAATATTGAACTTTACCTACCCAAGAAAACCTATGAGATATAGCTTTCCATTTCCTAACAGTACTGGCTTTACGATAAGAGAGATAAATTCGTGGGATTAGGAAATGGATGGGAAGTCATTAGTCTCATTAGGAGTAGTGTTTATAAGAATATGACAAAATTCTAGACTGAGTTTATCGGAGGGAAACATCCTTATACACAGTCAAAACTATTTGATGATGATGATGATGATGATGAAGATGACTATAATATGTACTATCGATGACTCCAGTCAGTCAGTCATAAGCAGTTTTAAGAATAACTAGTCTGTGAGACTGGAGTCATCTATAACAAGAATTTCATATGCATAAACCTTAATATATCCAAGAGTAGTATAATCCCCTATCCGTTACAATGTTTTGATATGATTGTTCGGCTATTTTTGGACACTGTACTCTTAGTTCCACTGATAATTTAAGCTAACTTACTAAACTTAAAAATAAGTCTGACCCCACGATCCAATACTGTCATTTGATTTTTCAGCTGACCGAGTAAATATTTATTTTTGTCTTGTATCTTCCCTACTTACTGCATCCTATAAATTTTACTGCCTCTTGAGCTGTTTATAAATAAATGAACTTGCATAATACCCACACGTGGGCTTGTAACGTTAAGAAATCTAATTTGATCTTGCATGTCAAATATGTCATCACAATGTAACACTGTTTATTTTCTAACATGCGTGAACGCATGTAATCAAAAAGTTAATGAACTCCTTCGTGTACTTAAGTATATATATAGTGTCAACTAACTTGGTTTTCGTCGATGTACCAATTTCCACTCACTTTCTTATGACTGTAGACTATAAACAGGCAGCTAAATTCAGTTCATGTCCAATTGTATTGTTTTCTCGGGTTGATTTTTGTTCAATTCAAAAATTATATTTTTGGCAATTTACATTAGAATGCTATACCTAATGAAATTCGAAATCACTAAACTCTTATGCCATAGGAGACCAGTTGACAGTTTAATATGCTACGATAAGGTGGGAGGTTAAAAACTCTCTCGAAACTCCATACACTTGTCTTCGTCATTCTTATATTGTGGCTGATAAGCCCAGAAATGTAGATGCTACCGTTCTATTAAATCCTTTGTTGACCTAAAATTACACTATTTACAGTATATGGGAGACCTCTAATTTAAGGAAACTGCTATCCAGGGTACAAGTTGTATACGAGTTCAGTGGCTCAGTAGTTCTAAAGACACGATGCAAATAGAATTACACGAAAGGCTATTTTATTTAATAGATTGAAGAAAACGCAGAAAAAGGAACAATTTGAAAGTTATGTCGAAATTTCGTCGATGTTTACACGACCTTATACAGACTTTCCCGCTAGCTTACTATTGAATAGGATAGCTGAGGACATGCTATTTAAAATGTTTATTTTTGTGCAGCATGGAGCATGGATCCGTAAATTAAGCTTAGCTTAACACTTAGGGATATGCAAACATACATGGAGAAAAGGGTTGATTAAACCTCCTCCTCATTCCAGAGGAACAAAAAATAGTAGGATGTTTTGATACACACAAGCCATGCAATTTGTTGAATGTTAAATCCCTGAAACTCTGCTGAATGTCATGGCTCTAGCTCAGTTCACTACTCCTTGTAGAGTAGTAATCACATCAGAACTATAATGGACTAACTAATGGACATTAAATCTGAATGGTATACCACACATACATGTCATGCCACCACCACCACCGTAAATTACGATGAAGTAGTAAACAAAACAGAAGGTGCATGCCGTAGCTTTAATGCTTGAAACCCTTGTAGATATAAGCAAGGAGTTGAGTCACCCATGGACATAATATGTATAATACACTGCGTATATTTATATGTGTACCATGCATGGTAAATCGGTAAATGAAAGCTTCTTTATTTTGCATAAATAACATCGCATATCATGCAGTATAGTATCTAGAATCATTGCACTAACACTTTACGCTACAACAACGATGGTGTGAATGAAGTTTAGATAATTGGGCGTTAAGGGAATAATGCAACATCAGCGAAAAAAGCACTTGATCAGACAAATGTTGGCAAAACAAAAATTATTACGAGGATAAGGCAAATGCAAAAACCAAAAAAGACAATAGGGTTATGGTTTGGGAAATTAGGGTTGGATTTGGATTAGATTTGAATTATAAAAATGGGAGCTTCGGCATCTCTGTAGTTTCTGGTAAATTGACTTACCTATTATAGTTATATAATTTGTAACATTTGATCTGTTTTGCCTAAAACTTTATATGTACGCACTTTTACAACCATTATTATTTTCCATCCCAAAGTGTTTTCATTTTGTCTTACGTTTTTACCTATCGGGGAAAAAATTGCGTTATGCCTTTGGTCGAAGTTAATTTCATTTCAAATAAGGAATCCCCTATGCTGCCTGTATTTAACGCATGAATCTTGTAATTTACGGTTATGGAAATATTTACCTGCTTCTAGAATTGGAATTTTGAGAGGAGCTTACCTTCTTGTCTTCGTGGATATCGGGACACGGGGAGTTGGAGTTGATCCGATTGTAAGGAATGCAGATTTAGAGTAAATGTGGAATTCGTTCTTAGCCACTTTGTACAGGAATATCACTTTCGGGTAAGAATATGATGTTATTTGTTATTATCTGCTAAGCAAAGTCCATTCCGTTAGGATCGTCATAAAATCAAGGAGGGTTTTGTGTTGCTAGGTTTAAATGTGTTCATCACCGTGACCCTTTTTGCAGTAGGTAGTAGTGCACTTGGACTGTCAGGGCAATCAGGTTTTAATATTTAGCATTTCTCCTCATGAGACTAAATGCATAGTCGGATTTTCTAATATTTAAAAGAAATCATGGATCCAGTCTTTTTTAGATCCTTGGTTAATTGTAATTCAGGTTAAATTTAAGACATGTTGAGATTATACACCCTGTGACCTTGCAACCTGTAATTTAAAATACAATGTTGAATTTTAGTAGTTAATACTGTATTATATAGTCGACAATTCTGCGAGAAATAGTGTGGATGAACCTGAGAGGATGTCGTAACATTTTATTCGTCAACTTTTGGTTCGTGCTTTCTAAAGCCCCAGTTCAACCCTATTCAACTGCTTTTCTTAACGCAAGGATAATCGATTTAATGTACTGCTATACGGGAAATCCCATGTGACAAAAGACACAGACTAAATGAAACATCAGCTCACCTGACACCTGACGATAATCAAAATAGAAATAAATAAGGCTGATGTTGATGTTAGTTTCGCCAGTAATTTAAATTAACATGACATGCTCTTTAAACAAGTGGAAGCGTCAAGTAACATTTCTAACTCAATCATCCTTGTCATGAACATTAGGTCACGAATATGAATCGACTTGATTCTCAAAACCTCTGAAAGCTTTGTAACAAACTCCCCTTCAATTCCTCCAATTTTTAAGCAAGGTTAATCAACTCACAATTCAAACTCTCAACGTTCCAAGAGGTTATGGACTTTCTTCACTATAGAATATTAACGAATGAAATATCACAATCACTTGAAGACGGGAATCCCTACGAAAGTTGAATTGGGCAACAATTGGACATTGAGAAAAGAAAAATTAAAACTGGAAGAAAGTTACGCTGGAATCAATTGTCCTCATCTGTTTTCCCAGCAGTGGGAACTGGGAAACAAGAAGTTGCGATAAGGACTCCAGGACTATTATACGAAGAAAGAAAGTCAAGGGGAAAGCATAAGGCTGGTGGTATTGGGTTCAGGAATGGTTGAGTCATACTCACAAGGTTTTCCCTTCACCTAAACTTCCTTCCTATAGAGTTCCACGGCTATAAAAAGCTGTATCCTCATGTGTTGTCCTTCTCATGGACGGTGGCAATAAACTGTGAACTGCAAGTTTGCCACAATTCGCCATCCTCTGGTATCAATACTTCCGAATCCTCTTTTTTGAAACGATGAGAGTCCAGCTTTCCAGATTCTGGATCGGTTATGTACCTCAACCCAGCAGCTTGTAACAACTTCATAAATGATACGAATATCTTAAATTTATCGGGAACATAAAACAAGCTGCTTATTAATTCAGTTGAATTTAACAGTCTGGCTGCTAAAGCCGTTGAATAAGATGATACTTAACGATTTAATATTCGTATGATGCTTCTCATCCGGATCATCTATATAACGGGGAGCAAGCGCGAGTGGCTTTCACCTTCAGAAAATATTTTGGCAGAAGTGGTTGGATGTCATCGCAATATATTATCCCTCATCTGCTGTGCTGCCTCAAACCTTGCCAGATTCCATGCAAAAATAGAGGTCAATAGCCCACGAGCACAAGACCCACAAAAGCAGTATGGAATAGTGTATGTATAGGGTATCTTTTCGGATATGGGATTCTTAGCCGCATAGTGAAGTACCTACTGAAGTAGGTATTTAAAAGAGCCCAGTTTGCCATACCAAACCAATGCAATATGCCATCCTAGTTCCCTCAATAATTCCATCACCTTCAGTGTTACCTCTCTTGGGTATTTCAAGTCTTTCTTCGTACTTTCTCCATGCAACTACTTTTTTGCGTTTCAAGTTGTTCGTGACGGGTTTGCACGCAGTTAGGTACAGGAACCCTAGTTGTGTCAGCGTCAAAGCTCATTCATAATCCATTGGATGAAATATAGGGATAACGACGTAAACATTCTTATGCAACATATATGTTGTGTACTTACTTTCGCAACCTTTATTACGCTTTTCCTCCTAAAAGTAAATCGATGAGGACCATGAATTAATTCAATGTGTACGTTGAAAACAAAATTCTTCCAAGTTAAAAATACAGTTGGGCTTAAAATCGTTTATTAAATGCTCTTAGGCTTTATACAAATCCTTAATTTTAATCTTTACAGACCAGATAGCTATCTTAAATTTCTATATTGGCATATAAATCTCTGCACGATGTGCTGAAGGTAAAATTTGGCAAAATCCGATTGCACAAAAATCTCTTTGTTATCATTATACACTGTTGAGTTGACAATGTCGGATATTGTCTAGTCTAGTAAGTAATGCTTAAAACAAAACCTTTGGGGATAGAAAAACATATAAATGACAGGAAATTTCATACACGAGCTATCTCCTTATTTCTCGTATATTATTGAGGAAGTTTGACATAGGCTTCTTCATATTCTTCCACATCTCTAAGAGTATTCTATAATTCTACATGTTTCATATTCAATTCCCTACCTTTTACTATTCAAGATTTTTAAATCCTAAACAAGCAGTTCTTTGAATTTACACGTTTACAGAAAAGTTTATAAGTCATCAATTTTCATCTGACTCCGAAGACGGAACTTATTATCGTTATCTCGTAAAACCGTAATAGACTATGAATCGTCGTACAATTAATTAATAAATAGCTTCACTTACACACATAGGTGGGCGGCCTCCAATGTGGGCACAATTTTCAGCTCGAGACCACTGCCCACCTATGCTTACACAGTAGCAAGGGGACTAGCTCATTTAGATAAGAGTTAGATTTACGGTTAAAGGCAAACATTGTGTCGTAAGTATTTACAATTATAACGGATTAAGCATTACTTCAAGTTCTTTTGACTTCGAGAAATTCATAAGCTCAAATTAATTGGAAAGGGTTGACGCGGGTTGGTAAATGTTAAAATCTTCCTTCATTGCAATAGTCCAAATTAACACGAAATATTAAAAGCGGTCGACTTTTATTCAATTGCAATCAATAAGTAGTAAATACATTAGCTTTCGAAATTGGATTAAGCTTTGCTTTTGCATCCCTATGATTAATGGTATAGTAATGTAATGATAATAGCGTAAATGCAGCCCTACAGCCGTATATTTAAGCGATGAGATTGACGCTTGACACCAAAGCTAATTCAGCCGTTAATCGATAAACTTGCAAGTACTCGTACATAATGTTAGAAGAAAGTGTTAGTTCATACACAAGATTATATTAAATTATTATTGAGACCATTTATTCACAGCTTTCCAGAAGGGTACAAAATTGGTAAGTGAGCTAGCAATAGGTTCACGACAAGTATCACATGTATGTTGACAGTCTAAATGGGTATCATGTTAACAAGTATAAAAGGCACTTGGTTGGACGTATGTGTTGCTAAACATAGTAAATTAGTAAGTACTTCGAATACAGATATCATTTCTTTGCACCTCTCTTCTTTCTTGGAGCAACGGCAGAGAGCTTGGGCATGGATCCGTAAATGTTAGCCTGAAACAGAAATTCAAGGTTATTAGTTTTCAATCATACAAAAGCAAAGAACACAATTGGTTAGATAGTTAATCTATGCATATGTATTTGTTCTTGGGAGGAGTTAATTTTCAGCTCAGATTAGTAATTATTTCACGCCCACTATACGATCAAATAAAATACCTAGATATACACGAAGCGATCAGCATGCTAATAGTATTTGGAAAACAGTTAGTGGGTTTACTTGTAAAAATTCGCAAAAGTTTATCGGCTTAATCGATCGAAGCCTATGCTATCAAAATTTGCAACACATTACAAAGTAACTGACACGTCTATGGTACCGTTAAAGTTATATGACAGTTTATTTTGGTTTCTCTTTCTCCACATTTAAGCTGGCAGTACTAGAACTTCTGCTACCACTTCCACTCCTTTTCGATTTGGAAGCAGGGGCTGCAGAAGAAAAGGGGCTGAAAACACGCCGGAAGGAAGAAGAAGATAAGACGGGCGCTTTTGTAATTTTCAAATCACTGTTGCTTAAACTTTTTTTCACTCTCGAGTTCGCAACTCTCGATTGAATAGGAGATAAGGAATTTCGCGAATGGGGCTTGTCACTGGTCAACTCTGACTTCGGCCTCATTTTTACTTTGCTTCCATCGAATTCTTGAAGGACTGTCTTTGATACAAGTTTTACACTTGGCCTAAGCTGTACGTCTTCTTTTCCTCCAGATTTTAAACTTAAAGTATCAGACTCTTGACCATCATCACTGTCACAGTCAAAGAAACAATCCTTTTCAACATCTTTCTCAAACTGTTCTTGGCATGAATCGTCCATCCCCATGCCCCCTTGGGCTTTAAATTTTGAGCTGGAGTCATTTTCTAAGCTTTTCAACCATGGAATTTGTGCTGGAGAAAAGATTAAGTCATTTCTACCGTGCATCGGTAACGATATCTGAGGAAAGTCTTGGCGCGGATATGAAGATGACATTAATGGAGAGTTGATATTTGGGGGATACCAGCCAAATAATAGTGGCATGGACATATCCTGTGCTGTTACCACCGAGAAGTTTCCGAACTTCCATTCCATATGAAATCGTAACATTGTAACTTCTTACAAAATATTTTACATAACCGCTAAACTTACAATCGCCTACGCATTTCAAGGTTTTTACTACTGAGACAGGTTAAAAGAGCAGTTTCTCCAGAAGAATTCGGTTAGCATTAAAAATGCGTATGCAACGTGAGTTCTTATATTTAGCCAGTAATTTCTATTTCTTGTACCTCTTTCTTCTTTCGTGAGCTGCTACGAAGTATTGGCGGTGGTAGCTGGGACTCGGATTCTTCTCCGCTTCCGTCGTTGATACTCCGCGTTTCGACATTCTCATATGAATACGACACATCACAACCCAAGTTGTCTACGTTGAGGTCCACAGATCCATATCTCTCCCTAAACAAACCAAAAAATTGTTTGATTAACATGTCACTTGATATTTAGTAAACTGTTACATTTAAATCTATCATATAAACCAGTAAAGATTGGTAGGAATCGTCGAAAAATTACCTTTGTCGCCTACGACTCTGCTGGTTTTGTTCCATGTATGGAACATAATCAGGATTTACAGATTGACCTACAGAATAAACAAAACTTATACTCTGAGACATGGTAACTTCGTTATTTAAGCATAAACTCGAAAATTACCATGGCTAAAATCTCTTGGCGATAGGGGATTATTGCGGTTCATATCCGGCTGATCCATATCCATGCCTTCCTCACTGTAAGCTTTGGCCACCTTGTTGATAAAGATATAGTTTCCAGCACCTGCCTGCAATGCACGCGAATAAAAGTATCATGGAATTATTGAAAGCATTTGAACACAAAAATAGATATGTATGAGGGCTGATCTTTGTTAGACAAATAAATAGTAAACCTGAGGAGCAGAATTAGTAAGGATTGGAGTAGGAATAGGAATGATAGGTAAGAGTTGACGAGTTACGGGAGGGATAACCCTGTAAGGACCGTAGATCTCTAATAGTTTTTCCTCAGATACCTCTTCAATCTACAAAATACCATAGTCCAAAACATGTCCCATCTATCTAAGTGGTTTGCAACAGAAATTGTTGAACTTTTGAAAAATATTTAATTATGTTTTACCCGCAACAGTGTGCTCATCAATTTTTCAGTCACACAGCTAAAAGCTCGGGAGCCCCACTGGACAATTAAGCTACTTGTACGCAGTTTGAATTCCGCAAGGTAAGCATCGATTTCCTGAGATCAAAAAAAATAAAAAGTTTTACAAGTGAATACTACCACTGGATTAACTATCGTTCGTGGCAAATAAGAACTGCTGCAAAAACTTACCGGTTCATGACGTGCAAGAGAAGGATGGATCAATCGGCGGTACAAAATAGTGCCCCCACAAGTAGTTGGCGATAACATCCAGACCATAAATATGATTTTAAGCTCGTAGTAGAATGGAAACCTACAGATATATCATCAAAAGTTGGTATTATGAACTTCAAATGCCATAATTTAAAACAATGTAGCTTACCAACAACCGATGAACGTGTCGGCGAATACTTCGAAGAAGCTAAACAACGAGAAGACAATCCAGTACATCATCCAGTGGACATACTGTTTCACATCCTTAGTTTTCACCGCCTTGTAGGAGCAATATGCAGGGTAAAGCATACCGTACACCATCCTAAATGACAATCAACATTCAATACAGTTAATTACAATATTCATCTGAGTTTGCAGAGATCATCCGATAGAGAATCAAAGCTTTCGAATCGGTCGAAACAAGACGGCTTTGTGATCTGTCTTATCCATGTGTATCACAGATCCTGCATATCACATATTAGCATCAGAAAAAGATACATCTTTAGTAATTAAGGATTTTCATCAATTCAATAACTACACAATAACGTAGTTCATTGTAGTTGAGGAATCATGAGCTCATAAATGAATTGTCTTTTTAATTCGACTAACTAATGCAAGTTTTAATAAGCGGGGAATGCCGTAAAAATATTTGTCTACCCTATTTCAACTCATATGTGCAAATTTCGGAAAACAGCATCTGCACGGTGAACTGTGGGGATTGAGCCTGAATGCTAAAAATAATCAAATGAAGTTCGAGAGAAAGAATCGGTGGGATTGGAGCTTCGGTCTACTCTCCCTTATCAAGGATTCCCACAGGCCATTTCACATTTAAAATGCAACATTAGCAACACTCACTACTAGGCTTCTTGTGCAAAGGATTGCCAAAAAATCTTTTTGTTAAAACTGAAATTCTCAATGCCAAACTGAACATAAATGTGGTCTCCAAAAGCCGAGAAACATTTAGCCAACAACAATGATCAAAAAGTTTGTAAGAAATCCAACTTACGTGATGACCTTGGAGAGGAAGTAGGCGAACATGGTGACCGAAGGGTACAGAGATCAGTCGGATGTCAGTGACCAAGGTATTTCAGATCCAATCCCCCAAGAAGATGTGAAATCCAAGATCCTGTGCTCTTCTTTTCAGTCCTCTCACCTCAGGCTTCAGCTGTGAAGTGTGAATCTCCTCTCCTTTGCTTTGAAGGACTGAACCGACTGAACGAATCTGCCTGCTGTGTTCCTCTTCACTCTGCTTGAAAGGGGAAAACAAGCATGCTACATATAGACTTGGAACTTGGAAGGCTTAACCCTTTAAAAAATGTTTCAGCAAAAACAAGACGGGATGCTAAATAAAGCTTCCTCTTCATTTCCGTTTCTTGCAACTGGAAGCTTTACAATGGTTTTTAATGATGAATGAAACTCTATACCTTTTTTAATTCTATCTAAGAAGGCTGAAAAGAGAAGATGGAAGAGCCGGGACAGATGAGACTTTTGGACTCTTCCACTTCCAAATCTTAAATAGTCACGGATTGACTCTCGAGTGTCGTCCAAATTGCTTCTCAACTTTCGAGAGATGATCCCATCGTCTAAAAGCTGAAACAAGAACCGTCAATGTTGTATGGGGTTGGTTTGGTGCATGTCAATTTGAGGGTTTGAATTTTATTGGGAGATGTTTTCGAAATTATGAAGGACTAATGTATGAATGGAATGCAGGAGTAGTGATTTACAGAACTTACATAAGCAGTATGCGGTTTTTTTAACGATCCTATATCCTGTGCAATTTTTTCTCTGCATGTGGTGGTGAGCAACGGATTGGTTCCTTCGAGTCGAGTTGCCTGGAGCAAATTCCAAAAATGTCCTAGATTCTTGGAGAAAAATCGGAAGACTTTTTGTATTTGTGATTTCCCAATCCTTTTAATCTTTCCCTGGGCTTGTTTTTAGATTCTTGTTGAATACCGTTGTCATGGAGACTTCATTCATCCAATGCCACCATTCTCCCACAGTCCAAGTGGCTGGTCGATTCCAGATTCAATGCTATGGATCTTTTTATGATGGAGACAATGACAATGCTTCTGGAATCAATAATCTTCATTCATGATCAGTATGTCACAATCCATACAGGTTGACCGTGACCATGCATGCTGTATGCAAATTCCCCGTTTCTCCTGAGAAACAGAAAGGCTGGTTTTTAGTCGCTAAAAACCTGCCAGCTTTTTTTTGCTTCTCAATTGTAAAGTGTCGGCTTGAGTTTTTCGAAACTTTGACAGTTTGCCCAGAAAACTTTAGTACGGCTTCTTGTCAAACTTCTGCTCAGAAAACCCTGTTCACTTTTAAATATGTAATGCTGGGACATTTGGAATTACAAAATCAGTTCATTCCTGAACTTCAGCTAAAATGAAGTCATCTTATCAATCTTATGCAACCCATCATATAACTCATCATTATCCTTTTGATCTATCATCCATTATCCAGGAAAATTTACCCTAGACTTTTGCGGGGCTACTTGCTTCTCGTAAAGAAAAAGCCGGAAGTAAAAGTACACCAGCAACCTGACTTGTTAAGAAAAGCAGAGTCGCCCCGAGTTGGCATCTTCCGAGAGGAAGTGGAAGACCTCTTCCCTCCAAAATAAGAGCCGATCTACTCCAGCCAGCCTCCAACCCCCTCACTCAAACTTACATGCAAAGCATACATCACGAACACTAGTTTCTTTCTTCCTTGGAGGAGGCAGGATAAGAGAGGAAGTGCACCGGTGGTGGCCTCATATACATCCTCGTCTGCACTCCCACTGCCACTGTCAACGAGCCCGAGGAAGGTGTAGGTTGTCGGATCTTCTCTTCCACTTTGCTTGGCGGGCTGGAGGGTCTCTGGCATCTTTGAGTCTGGCAGGACGGAGAAGAAAGAGTTTTCCTTTCTTCACTTTTCTTCGATCTTTTAATCTTTATTTTAATCACAAAGTAACTTACTTTTTAATCTACGTTTTACACTTTTTACGTCCATCAATCAACCTCCTTCTTAATCGTCGAACGGATTAAGCCAAGAAAGGGGGAACCCTGCAGAGGTGCCTTTGTTATGGAGGAGGAGCTAACGGATTCGAGTAAGTACAAATTCAGTTTTTTCCGTCACCGGTATCTGGTATCGGTCAGTCAAAGTCCATTGATTTTTGAAATTTCATTTGATATTCTTTCCATTCGTGCCACATTCTTCCTCATGAATTGTTTTAGTCGGATGAGCCTTATTTTGAGATTTATATTTTAAAGACCGGTGGTAGCGTACTAAATACCCCAGTGCGTTTAGGCATGTAGAGAAGAAATAGGTCCAGACGTGAAGGTTTACTTTGCATTCCTACCTCGTTCTCATACCTTCTATTTTAGGTTCGAGCAGAATTCTCGATTGATGGCAGACACATCACACATTGTCACTTACTTTGCCACCTCCCATATCACTAGGTATATTTGACCCCCACAGAGATTTATCCTACCCAAGTTAACAGATTTTTTTTAACATGAGTAGGATAGGAAGAGGGAGGAGCCTATTCAAAGGGGCGGAGCCTATTCGACTCCCCAGACACATGATAGGTAGAACGCGTCTATGTCTATCTGTCCGCCATCGATTGAGAATTTTGAATTTGATTAATCATTGACGTCGACAGGTTATGAACTATGAACTAAATATGTGAGTTGACTTTGAATGTATGCTCTTCTGTTTTCAGGCGAGGGGAAGATAGGAGTTGAAACCATAACAGACATCGAAAATCAGATGTGCTGCGTGTTCTGCAAGGCCCCGACCATAGATGAGATCAACTTGGGTCCAATATATGCTCGCGATGGGACCGCCTGTCATTATTACTGTATGGTGAGTAACCAGGATATTGTTGATCATTTTATTTGGTAGTTGAGTGGAGATAAGAGTAACTAAAATTAGTATTTCTTTGCATATAGTTGTTTTCGGCAGCACTGAAACAAACGGGAAGAGATGAAGAGGGAATTTTGGGGTTCCTAGATTCAGATATTTACAAAGAGGTTCGTCGGGCTGGTCGATTGGTAAGTATTTCTGGGGGATACATCTCATTATAAATCATAAGGGATTGGAGTTGACTGACTTTGTTTGGTTTTTTAAGCGATGTGCATATTGCCGTACTTGGGGTGCATCGGTAGGCTGCTGTAGGAAGAAATGTAACAAGGCGTTTCATTTCACTTGCGGTCTTAAACATGGAGTTAATTTCCAGTTTTTCGGGCAATACGAGTATGTTTTTGAATTGATGGAATTTATAACGAGCAGCAGACATTTTATATCAATATCGGTCAAAACTGAATGGAAATTATTTGGTTTCAGAGCTTTTTGCAGTGTTCATTCCACCCCTCAAGTCATCCGGGTTCAGTATAAACAGTGGAAGTGTCCTATTTGTATTACCCAAGTGACTCATGCCGATGAGCCTGTAATGGCCAACTGTTGCGGTGGTGCCGTGTTTCATAAAGAGTGTTTGAAGGTAAATATTTCTATTATTTGTACCTTGATGGTTATATTTACCTATATTGAATGTAAAATAATTTACAAAACAATTTGCAGAAAATGGCACTAAATGCGGGATATTTCTTCAAGGTATGTAAAATATACTGAATACGATATAGACAATTGATTATGGGAATTGTATATTTTCCAACATGTGAAATTCGTAGTAAACAAATCGTAGGGACTGCTGACAAAGAAAACTTCATTTGCTCAATTGTCATATTGTCAATATAACAAGTAGTACCTACATAATAGAAGTCTGAAATGAATTACTGCGTTTAATCTGATACCAAGTATTATTATTATTATTCTCCTTTTAGTGCCCGATGTGCAATGCAACGAAAGTCTTCATTGATGAAATGAGAAGTTTGGGAATATTTGTTCCAGAGCAGTACGTTTAATAACAATGTTGTGACGCCTGAAATGTTTTTGATGTGAAAGATTGCTAATACGGACTCTTTTTTGACAGGGATGCATCATGGGAGAGAGAACCAAATGCCTTCCATGATCTGTTATTTCAATATTCAAAGTGCGATGCTGAAAAATGTGAATCAAGTAAAGGGCGGGAGTACAATGCTGCCAAGGGGTATAAGCTTTGTTTTTGAATAATTAAGATTTTATCTTTAGTATTATTTGGAACAAAAAATAATCATCTTAATTAATTTTGTTGAATTTAAGGGGTTTTATCTTGGCTCGCTGTCGCATTTGTGGGGCAGCTGGGATTCATCGTCAATGTGGAAAACTAAAAACGGTGGCTAACTGGGCATGTGGTCCTTGCTTGGATGTCGAAAGAAAAAGTAATTTTTAATTTTGCAGACTGTTTTTCATCATAGTCGAATTAGTCTCGTATTACTAAACTTTAAGTGTTCTTTCGAATAGGTAAAGAAGAGAAACTGAAGACTGAAAAGGAGAAACCAAAGAAAGTTCAAATCATACAAAATGGGAAGTCTATTGGACGTATCCCAGTGACCGCTATTGCTAAAAAACGAATTATTAATCCCTCATCAACCTCGCATCGTATTCAACCCCCGAAAAATCACATGAATGACGATGAAGATGTAGATCTCAGCAAAGTCAGGATTAGTAGTTCTTGCTTCAACTATTTCCCGTATCTCGAGGATCAAATGGCATTGTTTCAAAAAAGTATACCTCCAGTTGTGCCTGACCATAGAGATTTGGTCATCGAGCCTCACGTTGTGGATTGGCTGGGACTGTACGTTAGGAAATCGTTGGGTCTCCCTAATGCATCATCATCGGGATTGAAAAGGTCGATTGGTATGAATGCCCCACCCTTAACAAGAGAGAAAGGGAACCAGCCGGCTGAAAAGCGCCCGAGAATCGAAGTCGTTAACGAAGAGATCCCTCTTGCACCAAACATCCCAGTACCAAAAAAGATTGTCAAGATTCGTCGAAAATATAAAACCTCTCGATGGAGGAAAGGCGTAATTTCGAAAAGAAAAACTGGAGAGAAGAAAGAGTCCATGACACGTAAAGCGAAGCCAGCAGCTGTAGTTTCGGATGCCTCTCAACCTATGACTTCTCGAGCAACTGAGACTGAGAATCAATTTGTTGATTTCGATTCCGATTCGATTGATAAATCTTCAGCGCCGACCCTCTTAGAAGGCGTTGTTAAGAAAGTGGAAAGACAATCACTGACAGCTGCACCCACCAAGCGAAAAGTAATCGAGTTAGGGTATAAAATGTTCGCGAGTGGAATTACAAAAGAATTCCTGGTTCAAAGTAATGTCGAAATAGGTGCTGAGACCCTAATGATGAAAGAAAATGATCTCGAAATCGGTAATTTATTTCTATTTTGCATTATGTTTTTTTAGAAATTGCTTTGTCACAGTCAATAACATATTGATTTCTTTTGATTTAAGATTGTACAGCCTTGCGTCCGTTGAAAAATGTGAACGTTGAATACTGTGAAGACACGCCGTCGTTAAGCTTTGACGTCAATTGTAACGGGATGATGGATAAAAGTGTTGATGAACCTTCACGACTAAAAGACTTGACAGTCGAAAAAAATGAAGAAATATTGAAGCATGATTCAACATTCACGGTGAGTATCTGAACCACAGTCCTGATAAAATGCTAAATAGTTATAAACGTCAGATGAGGTCATTGTTATCGTTTGCCTTTTGTTATCCATTGTTTGAAGTTTCCTTGATTGTTAGCTATTTACGAAAGGACTATTTATTTCAGTTAAGATGGCAAAACTTACAAGACAGTGATATTAATTAATTGTTCAATGCCTCTTGGCTCTTGGTGATAATAAGAGACCGGTAAAGGATGTTTTTTTGTAGATTAGGTACCTCCGTCGTCCTTCTCCTTGCATTTGTTAACTTACTAAATTAAATGATAAAGCTATTGTTCCAATTTTTCTGTGATCAAAATAGATAACTTTAGTTTGTATCTTTCTCGATTTCAATAATTCGTGCACTCGATTTTGATTCCAACAATCCGGATCAAATTTAACATGGTTCACTGGTTGATCAAATCGGGTTCAATTAACTATGAGGATGTAAGACGTGATTATGTATCACGCTGCAGTGGGATTTTCTTGCCTTACACAGCAACAGTATTGGGGGTTTACGCTTATCAGCAACAAGTATTGTATTAGAAATCATAGACATAATAAAATTTCCCTTGACTATTTAAACTGATGATACAGTATTTCGTGTATTTAATTTCTGGTATCGAGGTTCCCGAAAATAGTAACAGGACGTGTAGGGTTTTTAAAAGTGTATCACTTCTTTGAAAGGTAGCGTCAGACGATCAGCATCCAATTACAGAATGTCTTTTAACATTCAATGCATGTATTTACTTCTTTAGATTAGCTTGGATCACTCGTACTACAAGGCAGGAGGAGGAAATACACGTAAGGTTGGAAAGCATGAGACTGAAACAGCAACGGTTATGGAATCAGGATATCCAGAGGAGGAGCCAGCATGTAACATTGTTCCGAAGAAAAGTATGGAGAATAAGAATGGGGACAATGTTGGAAGCTCCAATAATTCTAATGGTAGTACACTAGGGTAAAATTCAGTCAACATTTTAAATCACTCATGCATGCTATATTGTCTACTTCATTGGCTATTATTATTAATTTAGGAAACCACTAGGGTAAAAAAAAATCAGTCAACATTTTAAATCATTGATGCATGCTATATTGTATTGTTCATTGGTTATTATTATTCAGTTGGGAAACCTCGGAACATTAACATTGTTAATTTTACCTGTAAGATAAAGAACTGAGAGAGGTCTTATTCTATAATAAACGATGGTATCTACGAAGTTATGTACAATTAAGTGCGATCTAGCTCCTTTGACCTTTAAGATATGACTAGTCTGAATACGGATGACTAAGCTTTTACGTACGTTGGTTAAAAAACGAATCAAGTCTATTCTAGCCCGTTAAAACTACGAAAATTTAGTCATTTGAACTCATGTTTTATAATACATAGCTCATAGCACACCTTCCATGTGTCATGTGGGTGGGGCTCTGCTCATCTCAAAAATTTAAAAATTGGAAGAAGGTGAGAGTGGGGGTACAAGTCTTTTCAAAAGTCAACGGCTTTTGAGGTGGCAAACAAACAAAGTATTTTTCTAAATGTGGTGGAATTTTGGAGCTTGAAACTATGGATGAATCTTATCAATACGCGGACTCTCAGCCTATAAGTGCTGGTTTCAGTAAATAGAATTTATTTTGTAAAGACATCAGTTTTGTTGTTACAAAAAATAAATCGTATTTTTTTGCAATTTTATTCGAATGTAAATATGAAAATTCTTAGGTACATGTTTCATAACTCATAACCCTAAATGGTACAAACTGCATGTTCTTAAGGAATACACTTGCTCATCATCACTTCAATATAGATGTAGATCGCACCGTGCTCTCAGTATTTTGATTACTTCTGATTGACAAATCGATATACTCAGCTCTGCTAGGGCCGATTCATGAGCTTCGTAACTTCCATTCATTAGCGTATCATACAAAAGCATGGCTTCTCCGGTACTCATTTTTAAAATTATTACCGCTGAGCTAAGACCTCCTAGGAATAAGTTTGTGTTGACGTCATTGGCAGAAAATGTTGGGAAAACACCGTTGGTTAAATCAAAGCATAACTTTTCAATGGCAGGACGTGAAAAACGATTTGGAAGTATCACAATTTCCATCAGCATCTTGAATTAAATTTTTCAAACACATGGCTCATTAATCCTGTTCACCGTTAAAAATAATAGAGAACAATATGACAATTACATCATCCATACGAACAGCTATATTTTTCATCCACTTGTCAGCCAACCTGGAATCCATGGAGGTACCTACTGCTTGCCCTACATCCTTAACAGTTTGAAGAGGTAGCATGAGTTTTTCGCTAAGAGCCTTCACAGCATCCGTCGTTTCGTAAGACTGCCACTTTTGTTTTGCGTACGAATTGATCTCGGTTTTCATTTTTTGAAGGACTTTCTGGCACCACCTCGTCAAAATGTCCTCTCCAAGGCACTCGTACAGATTGCAGACGTTAGAAAACAATCCTTTTGAAGGACTTCCAATAACGGCGTTTTCAACATTCTGGTCTAAGTTTAGACTATCAGATAAATTTTCAAATCCAGATATATTACTTCTTTCTTGAGAACCCAATTCCTTTTTCGCCTTTTCTTCTTCACGGTTTACAGAATCAATGAAGAAGGATAGAGAAGCGAAGAACTGTACAATAAAATTATTAAAAATTAGTTAATCATTCCGGTTACAGAATTTGTAGACATACTTTATTGGGCAACTTGTTACCGGCAAGTCCTCCCAAGCATGCAGTGAATCTTGTACAAAGTGTAGGGTGTCTGCAATAACATAATCAATGAGAACATCCTTGGACTGGTACTCGTCAAATTCTGTTTTGCTTTTCCACATTTGCAAGCAGCGGACCCGAAATTCGTCCAACAAATCAATTAGCAGTTGTAGAAATTGCATCCTTTGTCCTGGTTGCTGAAGATGAGCAAAGCGGTCCGTGACACATCGGACCACAGCCAAAAATAAATCAACGATTTCTGGAGGGCCAGGAACAACGGGTCTGTTCCAAGCCGAAGCAGAGGCAAACACCTCATCCAGCTTTTCTAGGCAAGCTATGAATCAAAGCAACAAATTATATTCATTGCGCATTAATCCCTTCAATCTAAACAGTCAAAATAGACTCATCACAATTACTTACACTTTCTTTCAATTCCTAACCACCTTTCCAACATGTGGGGTCGAGAAAATACTGTGTTTACGAAGGGGGGCATAAAGGTTTCCGTGTTTGACATATCATCGCCGATAAAGTCACGTATCTCGTTTTCATAGGATATAGACTCTTCAAGAATTTTAACAAATACTCCGTCGCTGATTTCATCCTCAAGCTGTGAATCAACCTTAACGATTAGCATTTCGGATACGGATCGAGTAAACTCTATTACACTGGATATTCCGATCTCAGAAATTGAAACTGGGTCCAAATGTGTGCGTACAAACGGGACTAGATCATGTAGCCAATTTTTAACCTAAAAGTCAATCGCATCAGTCAAACATACGTGCTATAAAATTATGTAACGATAGAGCTTTGATATGTTCGTAATATACAGGAGATGATTATATTGTGAAATACCTGAGAGAAATACCAATCAGGTCTAGCAGATTCACTAGTTGGTTTGTCACTGTAAAAGTGAAATCTGAATCTACGCTTTAATGGTCCCATCATTATCTATTTAAATACAAGTGAAGAAAAAAACAATCAGTATTTGAATCCTACAAAATCAGTTGATGAGTTGAGTCCACTAAAATATTAAAGAATTACAGACATACCTTAACTGGAAGCAACGCTTCAGGAAATCCTTCAATGGGTGTCGACTCTGCTAGATTTGTTCCAGGTACTGAGACGGTTGATGAAATCACATTCGAGCTGATTTTTGATAAGTTAAGAATCGCTCGATGAAATTTCTCATGGATTTCTAGAGTAGGAGTTGCTAACTTGAGCCTCATAGGCCATCCAAAGGCTTCTAGCAGCTCCTCAAAGTCCCTATAGTCCAAAGCATTCACTAAATAAATAACACGTTAGGGCAAAACGCTTCTCAATTCCCATACGGTCTCTAACCTCACAAGCTTCTCCCTTAGCCGTGACTCCCAAAAGGCCACAATTCCCTTCCCATATTCCTGTAAATGAGAGCAGTCAGTGATGTCCAAGTATACCAACTCCATCCTTTTCAGCCGATGAAATAGTTCAATAGCTTCTGTCTCCAACTCTACATAACATCAAATCATTCGTTCAGGTTCAGCAACAAAGAACCCTTTTATAATGAGTCCCTACAAACCTCAACTCCTGTCATACCTGTCTCCAAATTTGCATCTATCTGCTCCGACGTAGACTTGATAAAGTTGAGAACGGTCAAATAGGCAGATGCCTTCTCCAACTCATCTGCCTCCTGTACATTCCGATAGAATTCTGGTCGATCCAATCGGCCTGGTAGTTTATCCTTCACCAACTTATTAACTTGGATCTTCAACCGGATGAAGGATTTGTGAAGGTCGTCCAATTCCCCTTTGACACTTTGCTTACGGTCTACACAAAGCCGCTCCGCTTCCCTCTCCAACCCCTCCTTCTGAAATACATAATAGTTTAGTTGAATACTGAATAAGTATGAAGTAGGTAACATAATCTACATAAAGATCCATGAACAAAAACAGGCAAATCCTCGGCCGAGGGGCAATTGTCACCTTGTGAAGGATGACTTGCCGTCCCTTCTGTTCCTGGTCCAGAAGTAGCTGGAGCTCATCTGATGTCCAGACTTTCTTCTGTGCCAAAACATTCAGAACCTCCTCGTCCCTGTTCCCCCTCTCCTCCTCCACCTTTGACATTCGGAATCGATTCCTACCTGGATAGCCTTAACTCTTGCCACTACTTTGATTTGCACTATTCCTGGAGGTCTATACTACTATGTACAATCAAAACATACCTTTTCTAACTATTCTAACTTCTACGTGTAGCTCTTACAGGAATAACATTGAAGACTAGTTTTTGAATGGATGGGACTTGCCGGCTGGGGACTGCCGGGAAATAAAGTTTTCAGTATGACCAATACTTCCCCTGAAACATTCTGAGGATGTAGCGGAAGCTGAGAGGAAGGAAGAGAAGAAAACGTGTGTGTGTAGGGTCGACTCACTCGGAAGGAAGTTTGCAGTTTGCAGTAGTCCACTCTCCTCCCGAGATATTGTTGGCACTCACTTTGAGTCATTAATTAAGTAGTCACCCCCTTTGCCTAGATCAGTATTAACTAACTCCGTCGTCATTTTTGTTGGCAGGTAAACCTTTTCAATTGACGGGCAGTCAGCTGTTAACAGTTTCAAATAGTCTCCATACATTGTACATGTAGTCGTCGTTGGTTGGATCTTTGAGGGTGAGAGAGGAGATCTCAAAGATGCAAGCAACGAGTCGACTACCATCCATACAATGTACATGTCTCAAACAAAATTTCTCTGTGTGGAATTCTGTGTAACACTTGTTAGTTCATAATTGTTCTTAGCAACAAAGACACTGCCACTTGCTGCTGGAAACCGAACCCGTGGATTTGGACCTTCTTCACCCTTTGAGGGAATTCTCATTCAGTTGCCGGCGGTTTGGAAGTGGAGTCCAAAGTCCGAAATCAAAGGTAAGCATGCTTATGCTTTTATTACAGTCGAGGAGGGGTTCAAGATTTAGGGGACACTCAGAAATACGAAATAACACATGATTTATTTTAGACACACGCCACACTTAAATAATTAGCTACCCACTATCTCTGCACTTCAGCAGTGCCTGCAGCATTACACATTACAAGGGGTGAATAGTATGGAATTTGGTGATGCATTGGCATGTACTCATGTACCGTACGCTTTTGCTTTGGTCCTAGTACCCATACTTGATATAACTCTGTGTAATAGATTGTTGACAGACATTGGTGTTGACGATTACATCATCTTCACACTAGTGAGATGCCTTGTGCTTTTTTCAATTGTTAGTTATAGTTCACAGTTATTAAAGTCACCACCATTATTGTTTCTTTTTAGAAACGACGGATTGATAATTGAAGAAAGTTACTTACGGTTACGACAACGAGAAGTTTCATCCTTAAAAAAATCATAAAAATGCATGTGGATGTGATATATAAAAAATAAAATTGTTGCGTATTTTTGGTTTTCAAGCAGGTTTCGAAACAAGAGGGAAGAGCGACTAAAGTTCTTTTAGTGCCGGATACTTATTGAGGTTGTTCAGATTCGTCAGATAGGAAAAGAGGAAACAGGCAATAAGAAACAAATTCAGTGAGGTCGAGGGGTGAAAAAAATGGCTTACAACAAGGCGTTCGAAAAGGCCGTAGAGCGCAAGCTCTTATCCAAGCCGTACCATGACTTAGGTGCCCAGACTTCAAAAACTCGCGAAAAAATGTTTACCAAGCTCTTCGATCAGGTAATTCTAGAGATCGGGACTTAAGAATTTTTAAGGTCCTGTCTGTGTGGTTTGAGAGACAACTCCTAAAATGGTCGATATTTATTATTTATTATATTTCGTTTGATCGTTCC